>APFE031666330.1:57342-126816 GCA_000404065.3 Pinus taeda
GGATTATCATTAATGAGATGTCTCTCATCTTTTTGTATAAATAGGAGATCTCTCTCCTTCATTAGTTAGTTCTTAAGTTTAGCTTATGAGAATCTCTTTTGAGTCTCTTTTTAGTCTCATGGCTTTTTGAAAGCTTTTATACTTTGCACTTTTGAAGAAATTGAATAAAGCTTTGATGTTCTCAACATGGAAGGAGATGTGAAGTAGATGTCATGGAGCACATTAGGATGTAAGTAGATTAGATTTCATTTTGTAAATATTGTTTTTTTTCATTCATGCAATTTTAAGTATGCTTTGATTTTATAGGTAGAAGGGGGCCCCTGCCTTGTACAGTTTGAATTATTGCATTTTATTTTCTCCCGAGATTGTGTGTTGTATTTGCTTTAATATCTAATGGTAGTTGCAGTTGTCTTATTCATAGTGCTGCCCTCTTTACTCTGTTTTTCTAGAATAGTTTTAGTATAGTTTTACAAGTTGGATGCTAACTAATTTATGCTCTCTTTATCATGAATGACTTATTTTTTCAAGAGAACAGAACATTGATTAATTGCAGCTTGTATTTGAGTAGACTTGGCTTGTGATACTAACACTTTTTCCACTTGTTACACATAATCACATATGTAGGAAGCAGTATGTTGGAAAAGGCTTAGTAGTGTTACAATTTGTCAAATAAAAGTAGATTAGAGTTTTTATCAATTCTTGGATTTGTCTTCAGCTACCTTCTAATCGTGTTTTATGCAAATACGCGGTAGAAGCAGGGAGTTAGAAGGAGATCATCACTAACAACAATCCTTGAAGTGATTTTCTTATTTCTTTTATTTGCAGCAGTATGGATAGAGACTAATGCCATTAGAATGTGGTCATTTACTTTCAAGTCATTTCAAGTTTTTTGCTTTCAGTTTCATTTCAAGTTATTTCTTTCAAGCTCTTTCCTTGCAAGTTTAAAGTTTGATTACTTTCTAGACTTATTTCTAACTACTTCTTAATCGTGTTTACATAGTATGGTATGTTGAAGCAGGGAGTTAGGAAGAGTTGAACATTATAACTGGTCTTTAAAGCGGTTTTTCTTACTTGTCACCTTAGAGGTTGATTACTTTTTGGACTTATTCTTAATCGTGCTTAACATAGTACTATATGTTGAAAGCAGAAGGTTAGGAAGAGTTGAACATTATAACCTTATAAAACAACGAAGTAAGAAAGAGGTTAACTAAGCACATGTAGTGCACCACACTTCATCAGTTTACGAACCCCGGGTTGACAATTAATACTAGCAATTTAGATAACACTAAATTGACTAAACACTGAGGTAAAACTAAAGGATCATACCTAGCTGCAAAAATTGCATCCATTTAGTTAGGGGGTGGATTAGGACCTACCATAGTTGGAGTTACTGTGATTTGTGGAATAACAATTGGAGTTACTGGGATTTGTGGAATAGCAATTTGAGGATAACAGTAGATGAGGAAGCACCAACACTCGATGTAGAGGCTATTTGTTGACTAGAAAACGAGAGAGGTATAATTTTTTTTGTAAAATCATGAGACAAAATTTGCTGTACCTTTTTAGGAATAGCTTTTGAAAAACCGGAAACAAAAGAATCAAGCTTTCACTTACTCTTTTTCTTGATTAGCTTCTGAGGATCAGGGACTTGATTTTTCAAAGGAGAATGTGGGTTTGCCCTGGTTCTAGCCTTACTTGGATCCAGAACTTCTAAAATGGAGTCGCCAGGTGTAAAGAAGTTTAATAAGACAGTTGGAAATGTACACCTCAAAACCATACTTATAACTTTGTCATTTACCCAGGGATAAACTTCAATTCGCCTCCCCGACAACGACGTAAAAGATGTTAGCACAAGGAGATACTCCTAGACTGCAAAAGGAGTAAGCCTTACACATCATGATTTCATTTCAATATTTTAAAGGGTTTTTTGAGTGGTGGGATGGCTTTTGAAAGAGTTTTGAAATGATTGTGTTCCTCTTTAACTTTCATGCATTTGGCAAGTTGTGGCAAGAATAAATTGTATGATTAGGTGAGTAATATAGGGGAGCAGAGGAAAGAGAACAGGTAGCTAATACTTATCCTAAGAAACTGAATATCTTAAGACAATCACTTCAACTACATAAAGCCTTGTAGCAAATTATGTTTTTTGATAAGGAGAATAACAGATAGAAAGTAGGAAAAAGTATAAAGTATTTCACAAATTCTTTGTGAAACCTTCACTAACAATTTCTACTTAAACTGATATTATTATTTACAGCATACTGGATAGTAGATAAGTCATCATTAGATCCTCTTAAGATTCTCACTCATACTACACTAGTTGTTGTAACTTATCATTTAAAAGATTAAAACAGGCTTGATAAGGAAAACAACAATTAGGAAGTAAAAACAGGTATAAAGTATCTCACAAATCCTTTGTGAAACCTTCACTAGCAAGTTCTACTTGAACACATATTATAATTTTACAGAAAACTAGACAGTAGATAAGTCATCGTCAAATCCTCTTAATGATTCTCACTCATACTATACTAGCTACTGCAAATTTATAATTCAAAAAGTTGAAAACAGGAGATAGGAAAACCACACGTTAGATATGACTTGAATCACAAAATCCTCCAGAATGAAGTGTAGAAAAAGCTATTTTATTAAGCTGAGTCTTTAGGTGAACCAAAATCCAACCATGAAACGATATTTACAAAAGGTATATATAGGGAGAGAGGCACCAACTCCAACTCTCCTAAATTGGTGGTTCCACTATTTCCTTGTTACATAGGTGTCTTTTAGATATTAAGATCATCTTCCATCAAATTGCAATATAAAGTACAGGTGTAGATGAGAAGAAGGGGAAAAATGACACTTTTCTACTGGAAAAATTGACTTGCTACCCCTTTTGCTACCGATTTTTCTCTTTATGGTCTTGACTATTGAATGACCATATGGCTTCATTAAATATAACCTTCAACAACCTCATGATGAAGTCGAGTTTCTTTGGTGAGTCCATTTGATCTGCTACAGATGGTTGTACGGGAATCTTGCAAATTTGGCAACTTTCCTGCATTAATTCAGATGCTATCGGAAATTCTAGTATCATATTGCGCGGAATGGAAAGAACAACCGTTAGAATTTAGATATCTAGCTGAAACTGACACTGCAGACACGATATAGGCTATGGGAAACCCAGGTTATTTAAGATGAGTGGGGTAGAAAACGGTTGGATAAGGCTATGGCTGACACCTAGAAAACATGATCAACCAACAATTATGACTACCACTTGACTTGACTTGGAGTTCATGACCTATCCAATCACAAAATCTCATGATTTGGATTTGATATTCCGCTGACATGACACATGGGCAATCAGAAACAATTTTGTTTTCGGATTTATTTTTAAAAATGTGAAACGCTACTGGAAATTCCGACAGCGTCGGAAAATTTTAAAAACAATAAATAGCATAAAACCGGAAGGACTGTCCGAAAAAGAGGGGAGACTATCTGAACAAGAAAATGGGTGCTACCAGAAATTTTGGTAGCGTTTTAAATTTTTTTGAAATTTACAAAATTAATCCTAAAAATAAAAAATTTCAAAACCTACTCATGACTTAGCCTAGAACTGTGCTAACACATACCTTATTGGTTTCAACTTTTTACCTTCTCCTTTAAGCCTCTCCTTGCTAATGTAAATCCAAGCTTCACCTCCAACCTGAAAACTATGGTCAATACGATGCTCCTCATGCCTTCTTTTGTACTTGCCTTGTCTCTTTTCTAACTGTTCTTGAACTGTCTGATGCACCAATTGAACTTGTTCAATGAATCACTTGGCCTTATCAATGTCACTATGACCATCAATAGAAACATCTTTCCCAAAGATAAAATCTAAAGGAGATTTTGGTAAGTACCAAAAGATGCCTCAAATGGAGATGTTTGAGGTGAAGAATGCTTTGCCTAGCTATAAGCATGTTGAATTTAGTGTAAGTATTCATCCCAATGCTTAGGATGCTTGTTGCAATAACCATGAAGAAGATGTACTACCATTATGTTCACCACTTATGTATGACCATCAGTTTGTGGATGCAATGTTGTGTTATTTTTCAACTTGGTGTCCATGAGTCCCCATAAGCTTGACCAAAATTTCCTGACAAATCAAGAATCTCGATCACAAATAATGGATTTGGGTAGCCCAAAATGTACCCATACATTTTGAAAGAACATTTGTGCAGTTTGTTCAGTTGTAACTTGCTTCTTACAAGGCATCAAAACGCACATATTGTTGAAACGGTCCACCAAAACAAAAAGATAATCATGATTTTTCTTATACATAGGTAGTCCTCCTACAAAGTCCATAAAACACTTTCCTAAGGAAGGGAAGGAATTGGAAGTGGAGTATGCAATCCTAACTTTCTATTGTCAGGCTTACTTGTAGCCCATAAAGAACATCCTCTTACATATCATGACACACTTTTATTCATTTGTGTCTAATAAAAATACCTTTGTAATTGTGCCACCGTCTTGCCTACACCAAAATGGCCAGTAATAAGAGAAGTATGCACTTCCCCTATGATGTTGACTCTTTCACCTTGTGGAATGCGTAGCTAGCCAAGATGATACAAAATTTTATCATGAACATGGTATTCTAATTCCTCTGCTTGGTTTCCTTGACATAAAGCTACATATACATCTTTAAAATCTTCATCTAAAACATATTGTTCAACACAGCTCTCATGCATGATAGAATTATGCTTAAGAATAACTAAAGCACTAACAATTGGTCTAGAAAGCATGTTAGCAACCTTGTTATAGATACCTTTCTTATACCTTATCACCAAGTGGAATTGTTGCAAGAAACCCATCCATCTGAAATGCCTCGCTTGTTGCAGCTTGGTTTGTGATTGCAAGTATTGCAATGGTTGATAATCAGTGTGAATGATAGTTTCCTTTCCCATCAAGTAGTGTTTCCACTTTTTCACACTTTGCGCCAATGCATACAACTCCTTATCATATGTAGGATAGTTAACTATTGAACCATTAAAATTTTTAGAATGGTAACATATGGGCATATCATGTTGCATCATGACTGCTCCCATGGCATAGTCACTTGCATTTGTTTTTATCTCAAATGGTTGTCTTAAATCAAGAAGTGAAAGAATTAGAGTTGTGTTGATTCTCTCCTTCAATGCATCAAAGGCTTTATGTTGCTTGCTTCCCCATTGAAAAACATATGTTACATTATTGGGTTTAGGCCAACATACAATGACTTTTACCTTTGAGGGATCTATATTAAATTCACCCCCTCCAACAATATGTCCCAAATACACTAACGAGGTCTTTCCAAATTCACATTATACATCGTTAAAAATAACTTCTCTTTATTTAAGCCATCTAAGACTTGCCTAACATGCCTGGCATGTTCTTCATGGGTTTTACTAAAAATAAATATGTCATCTAAGTAGACAATCACAAAGTCATCAAAAAAAGTCCTTAAAACATCATTCATAACTCACATGAATGTTGCAAAGCATTGCAAATCCCAAAAGGCATAACTAACCATTCAAACAAACCTTGATTTGATTTGAAGGTTGTCTTCCATATGCCTCCTTCAACAATCCTAATCTGATGATAACCACTTCTCAAGTCCAACTTAATGAAATACACAACATCTTTCATCTGGTCAAGTAAATCATCAATTCAAGGAAGAGGGTAATGATTATTTACCATGATCTTATTCAAGTCTCTAAAATCAACACACATGTTTCATGTACCATCTTTATTTGGTACTAAAACAATTGGTGACCTGCATGGCAATGTGCTTGGTCTGATGACCCCTTTATCAAGAAACTCTTGGATTTCTCTCTTGATTTCTGCATTACATGCCAATTTTTGGAAGAGGACAATCTTGCTGCAATTGGATCTCATGTTGGATTCCTCTTTTAGGAGGCAATCCTTTGGGTTCCTGAAACATCTCATCATAGGTGTTAACAACCTCAAATAAATAATATTTTAATCTTACATCACATCCTTGGAAGGCTTCATTTTCAACATTCTCATTTAGTTTAATCATCAAGAGTAAAAAGTTCTTACTAGCATTAACAAGCCTCTTCATTTGTCCAACATTCACAAGTGATAAATTATGCTTCTTGCTATGTGCTCTAACAATGTACTCAATCCCATCTTTAAACAAGTGATATTTTTTCTCATGGTGATGAAATATGGCTCTCCTATCATATAGATATGGGTTTCCAAAAACAATACCACAAATGTCAAGTGGAATAAAATCAAGTTCTACCTCATCTATAAAGTTTGCAGTGATGGAAAATCTCAATTTACATCTTTTTGTCACATGCAATTTTGCATTGTCACATATCCAACCTAAAGGATAAGGCTTAGGATGAGGAATGGTTTCCAAATTCAATTTCTTAACAATGTCTTATGAAATAAGGTTTGCTTGTGATCCACTATCAAACAATGTTTCTATCTTGGTATGTTTTGAAATGACTCTAATGTGGAAAAGCTTTATTTTTTCTTTTTCATGTTGAGTTTCATTGAGACTACTTGAAGAACTAGTACTTGCAATAGAGTCCTTACCTTTAAATCTCATGGTTGTGATCTTTGTTTCATCTCCAGAATTGGATCCTAAATCATGTTGTGTACTTGAAGCAATCATTTGTTTCCCTTTGTTGTTAAATTTTTTGGGTCTCATTTCAGGATGAAGTCTCCAACAGTGGTCTTCATCATGGCCTTCTTTTGAATAGTGTTTACATGTGAGTTTTTCTCCCTCTTTTTTGATTGAAGCATTATTCTTCCCTTTTCTTTTGAATTTCCCCTTTCCTTTATCTCCACTCTTGAATGGATTTTTATTTCCCTCTTGAGGAGCATTATTCCCTCTTGCTTCTAAATAAGTTATCTGTGCACAAACTTCATCTAGTTTTGTAGGGCTAAACATGAGAATTGTGTGTCTCAAATAACTATGCAATCCTCTAATGTATTTGAGTAGAGTTTCTTGAGAGGATAAATCTATACCCAAAATCAAAGCTTTTTTCCTAAATTCTTGAGTATAGATTTGCACATTTTGACCCTTAGCTTGCCTAAAAATTTTCCAATCCATTATAGCTTTTTGTATGTATGCCATTGGATAAAATTTCCTTCTTATTGCAACAAAAAAATTGTTCCAAGAGGATAAAACCTTACCATGTTTCTTCATGTCCTCTTGAGTTTTGACCTCCCACCAAATAAGTTCTGCACTTTCCAACCTAAGAGAAGCAAGCTAAATTTTTGTCCCACCATCCTTGATTCTTTGAATCCTGCAATACACTTCAATCTAATGAATCCAATTATCTAATTTCTCAGCATTTACCTCTCCATTGTACATAGGAAATTCAAAATTTATGTCAAGCTTTAACAAAGGAGTTTTACACTGTCCTTTGGATAATTTGGAGATGTTTGTGAAAGGGTAGAAGAAGTAGAAGATGAGGATGATGGAGGTGAAGGTGGTGGCTTGTCACCATTCCCTCCATTCACTTTTGGAGGTTTGTCTCCTTTTTCTCCATCTCCCTTTGGAGGTTTTGAGGTCTCTCCTTGAAACCTTGAATTCCTCTCCTCATAAAGAACTTTTACCATTTCAAACATTTCAAAGAAATATTTTCTAAAAGTTATTTCATCTTCAGACATCCCTTCAGGACCTTCTTCATGTGTCATGACTATTGAAGCTTGAGGTATGTGTGTTCTCCTTGAAACAATGTGAAGCCATGGCTCCACAAGTTCTCTTTCTCCTCTTTTAAGCTTCAACCTTGTAAGCATTAGAAAACACTTGAAAATAAAATCAAACCTTCAAAATAACCTTGAGCTCTGATACCAAACTCATTTGTTATATAAACTTGAAGGTGATCGAAAAATTGCAAGTAAAATTTTATGTATTTTGGGCAATGGATCAGTTTACAAAACACATAAAATAATGATTTTAAAAATTAGTTAACAACAATAATAGAGACAAAACGCATAACAACAAAAATGATAAAGGAGTTCACCCCTCTCCTCGGCTACATCTCCTGGTGCAACTTCCAATGTTGGGCCTCTTTCATTAAGTTCTCAAATTTGTGTTTATATATATTTATAATGCTCAGAATGTAAATATTATGTCTCCAATGGCTTCAGAATAATCAAAAACCCCCAGCTAGGCTCTTGTTGAGCTCAATTTGGCCAAAAACTAAAGAATTTATGATATCTCCAAGTTTTCCCTAGTAACTGATCTACAAACTGCATTGGACTACTAACCATCCTACGAACTCCATCTTTCCTAGGCTCACAAAGCAACAATTTTGCCCTGCGCCAGTGAGATTCATGATGAAACAGGTGAAAAATTTTGCTTGGTTTAAATGTCTATTAAGGCCTTGTGGCAGAAAATGAGGGCCACATAGGGCATGCGTCTAGGGGTTGGGGCTAACTGCCTACCCCCATCGGCATAGCCCCTTGTCTCTTCGACAATTGGTTCCATCGAGCCCATGAAACCGAGGCCGTTCCCAAAATTTCCACGCCCGAACTCCAAAATTTGCGCTAACCCCTTTATTGTGGTGGAGTGTGGATACATAGCAATAATGTGACCAAGGTTGGTCCCCAAACACCACCCTCGCATTTGTTGGCGCTTCGCGCTGTTGGCATATGTTCTGATGGCTTGTTATCGTGGGTGCCAGATCCATGGGTTGGGGCTAAGCTCAAGCTCTCGACTCCCCTGCCTGTGGTCCCGTGGGTGTGGAGTGACCAAGGGCCAGGGTTTAGGCCCAACCTCTTCCCCCAATACTTCAATGCATAAAGTTTAATAAAAACGTGCCACCAATATTATTAAGAACCACCTGTGCCCTAGAGGTAAGGCAATGTAATGTTGCTCCATAGGTCATGTGTTTGAATCTGATCAATTGCAGTTCTACCATAACCAAAATGTTAGTGAATCCCAGGGTGCCATGTGGCAGCTCATGATTGGGCTACGTGGCATCCCACCATTGGTCCAACTCAAAAACCCAACCACCAATCAAATTCACCCAAATTTGAACCAATCACAGCAGGACACTTGTCAACCTGGAATTGGCCCAAATTGTATAGTCAGCCTGCCCTGTCACCTTACCCAGTTAACAGTCTTGCAACCAACCTGCAAATTTCTTACCTATTTGGGAAGATCAGAACGCGATATTGGGAGCATACGATATCAATTTTGGGTGATTAAAGTTGTGTTTGATTCAGGTCGTCGAGATCTATACTCTGGTATAGGTTTCAAGCACCTTTGAACGCTTTTAATTTTGAGCACTTTACTAATCCCTTGGATCAAGTGGGCATTCTCAAAATAAATTCCCATGTTCATGATAGTTTCTACATCTGAATGGGATGTGTTCATAATCTATGATCCAATGCCATAGATTATCTTGATAGCTAAGACACTCATGTGTACACATATGTGGGCATACAAAGTATATCTTCCTAGCTTCGTGGCTTCCAAGCACATGACGAATGTACCTATGGCATTCTCGACTCCTTCCAATATTTCTTGGTCCCAAATTTCTTGGGGTAGGGAATACAGCTTGATCCAAACTAGGGACGTTGTAAAGTCCTCTTTGTTAGGGCTAAACTATTATATCTATCATTTAGTATAGTAAAGATGTTGTAATGTGTTGGTTAATATTTTGATTTAGTTAAAATAAAATTAAGATAAAATAAAAACAAGAAGCAATAATTCTCTCTAAGTACAAACCTTTTTAAGAGTGAAAAAATGTGATCCCTCAAATTTTAATACATCCAAAATTAAAATCAATCTAAACAAAGTAATAAACAAATATGCTATACACATTTTATAATATAAATATTATATAACTATTAAATGAAATAAAATATTTTTTTTTAATTATTTAATTTAATAATATAAATTCTTAAAATATAAGTCATTTCTCAATTAAAATTAAAATTTTTTATTATTGAAATTTCAATTTACTATGTATTAACATTAGAAACAAATATTATACATTACCATTCCGATTGTCAACTCTATAAATAAAAAGTCTAAGCCAACATAATAGCAGTAAACCAAGTGACACAGATTCAAAGTGTAAGAGCTGGTAATAAAGTAATTATGATCGTGAGTTAAATGACGATAAGGAAAAAAACATTAAAAAAAATAAAAATAAAATGTTAAAGTATAATTTTCAAAGTACTATCCTATTTTTGACCTTTTATTATAACTATTATTCCAGTGTAGACCACATCATAATTAAATAAATTATCTTTAATAGGGAAAGATGAAAATGGTTGAGTGGGAAAATGTTGTTATTTTAATCATTTCCTGATGTCTCTTTCTTTACCCCTTTACCATCGTAGCAAAATGTGGCCCATCTTCATCGTGAGCCGATAAGAGAATAACTAGCATAAATGCATGCAACTTCTAGGATAGTTCCCCTCTCATGGAGGGCAAGTAACTTCGATTGCGACTTTAAAAGTGATACATGTCTTTGTGACATGCATATTGGTCTGTTATAAAAGATATCCATAACATACGTTGATAGGGAAGTATTTGTCATTTGGGATGTGTTGTGGTGGAAGAGGATTACTGCATTGTGTTTTGTTGTTGATTGAATAAAAAGATGAATGTTAATATAAAATTAATTTATAATATATAATATTGTTATTGTAAGTTTATAATTATTATTATTTAATTTTAAGGTTATGGTTAAGTCATACACTAAATTGGTGTATGAGACTTTTTTGCTTATGGGATTAGGGTTTCACTTTTGTGTAGTGATTTGACTGCAAAGTCTACGAAGGCATACATACTCTACCAAACTTAGCATCAAAGCTAACAAACTTTCGATGCAAACAATATTTTATAAAACATATTTTCCTTCTAATTATTATGCAGGTAAGATTATTCACAACATTAACCCAATATCAATGTTAACACACATGTGAAAATGACTATTAATATGAAACAAAATCCCAACATAAAAATATGTCATTAGTAAAATAATGATCCTAAACTAAAAAACCGTAATGAAAATATTTCAAAATCATAAAAACTATTATAATACACTAAATATAATATAATTGCCCTTACAAACACACATACATGCACCTTCACAACACATTTCACAAAAGATAAAAAAAATCAAACAAACTTACATATCCATCTCACAACCCCAAAACTTATACTCCCAAGCCAATGCCCTTATTCAACTCTTAAAAGGCGTTTGATACATGGCAGTGACCCCATTTTCAACGAGACTTAGTTTTTTTATTAAACCCAATTTAGTTTTTTATTAACTACATTTCCACGCATTCTAATCATTTTTAACCTTATTGATATTTAAAAAAAAACATTTATATTTCCAAAGTCAAAATGACCTCTTTGTCCCAAGATTAAAAATAAAAACCAAGAGGCAATATGAGAAAAGGGTTAAGGTTATTGATATTTAAAAAACATTGACCTTTCCAAAATCAAAAGTACCACTTAAAAAATAAAAAACCAAAGATTAAAAAATAAAAACCCAAGGGACAGAGAAAAAGGTTAAAGCAAGGCATAGGGGTTAAGAAAGGATTGACGTTGACGTGGATATTAAGTGCGGTAGCACGTCAAGCGCAGATGAGCAGGCGCGCGGTACTTATCCTGTGCAGAGCTGACGCGTGTCATTGATGCCGGGTAAGCTACCAACAAGTGGGTACGTGGAAACGTGTCACTGCGTCGGTGGCACAGTGCCGTTTCATGTCCGCCACTGACCATATGTGTAAGACAAAATACGAGGTACACATATTCCTTAACATAAAATACTAGGTATACGAAGATCGAAAGTTACGGACCTAGAAGGACGGAAGCGTATGTGTACGGCATCGTATGCGGTCTATGTATACCTTTATACGTTATTAGATTATTTGTCCATTGAAATTTTCTGCTCTACTATGAGTATGGCTGTTAACACTGACAAAACAAAAGTTATGATTATCAAATCTAAGAAGGACACTTACGCTAATTTTATGTATGACAATAATAACCTGGAGGAAGTGTATTCTTACAAGTACCTAGGAATTGATATTCATCACAAGCTCAACTAGAAAATGATTAATGGGAGTGGAAAGCTTATTTTGGTCTTGAAAATAATTGTAAAACAGCAAACCTCGTAATGTGGGATAAAAAGAAGTTCCTCTTTGAAACTTTAGTAACTCTTGTTATTTTATATCGCTGTGAGGTTTGGGGTTTTAGCATCTCCAGAGAATCATGGAGAAAGATTGATCAAATCCAGAAGCGTTTTATGACTTATAACCTGAAAATTAAAAGTAATACACCATATCCTATTCTCCTTATAGAAGCAGGGCTTTCCCCTATTGAGACCCTAGCTATGATTAGGTTTCTGTTGTACAAGCACAAATTCAATAACATAGACGATCATAGACTTCCTAAGCTAGTTTTAAATTCCAGCCAAAACCACCTAAGGCTCAATCGGGGGTGGCATAAAGACACAAGGGCCTAGTTAAGTTGTGGGGAGATCAACGAGAATGATGCATTGCAAAATATTAATAACATTAAAGATATTGTTACTTCTAGGTTCAAAGAAAAAATGTGGTGTGTGAAAGATTTAGCTACTAAAAGGAAATTAAGTTATTATAAGAAGGTCATCAACCCCAACCTAGAAGATCAAAAGTATCTCTCTATTTTAACTAGCTCAAAGAAGAAAATTAATATAGCAAAGATTAGAATGAATTCTCATGAGCTCCATAGTGAAACAGGTCGCTGGGCAGTTCCTAAAACACCATGGATGGAAAGGATCTGCCATATATGTGAAACTAAGAACATCGAGGATGAAAACCACTTCCTCTTAGTGCCCCGCGTACAACCACATTAGATCTCAGTTTCACAATCTTTGTTACAATACTGACCTTCCTAGCCTTTTACAATGTCAAAATTATAGTAAGCTTGGGAGGCTTCTCTCCAAGCTTTTTGAGCATAGGAATAAAATCTTAAATCAAAATAAATAATTTGTTTCTTTAGGTCCAATAGACCAATGTTTGGTCTTAGCGGATGTTAACCATCATCATCAATAAATGTGTGGTTTATAGAGCAGCAAATTTGTCTAGAAATTTAAATTTAATAATGATCGTGTTTTGAAAATGAACCATACTTTTTGATTCAATGCATCCATAAAAATTTTCAATATAATTTCGTCCAAAAAACATTTTATACAATAAAAACATTCTAATCACACCTTTATATATATAATATATTATATATATATTATATATATAATATATATATATATATTATATATATTATATTATCCATTTATTAAAAAAATCTTATACTACTGTATATTATTGTTATATAATACTATTAGTACATGTTGTTAGGATATTATGTATAATTATATACTATTTCTTTCTTAAATATAAAATAAATTAATATTTAAATTATAGTTTTATATATTTATAATATATTTTATAAAAATTATTATTATTTTAGATTAATTTTATGTTTATTTTTGATTGTTTATTACTCCATAAACCTTTTTATATAAAAACTATATTTCCAAGATAAGTTCAAAGTAATATATAAGATATAGTACACTATGATCCTCATGTAAATGTTCGTAATTATAATGGATATGTTTCCCTAGATTTTAAGTGAAATCGTTGTTTGTGGATTTTTGGATGATAAGAAATTGGTGAAATTACTCTCCAACTAATTAAGGGAAGACTTCGTTATGCCTTAACATTTAAAGTATAACAAATGGAGCCATATAACATAAATGTTAATATTGGGACATGTGTTCATGTATGCCTAGGAAGTGAGGAAGATAAGTTGGGTAGAGGATCTTAGGTTTGATGCAGTCAATGAAATAAGGAGTCCTTGAAACCAACATGAGGGATAAATTAGAGTGTGATATAGAGACTGAAATTTATGTTTAGCAAATTGGTGAAATTGCTTGGTCAAAAGTTTTAAAAAGATTTGAGGTACATACAAAATAAATTTCATGATAGTGTAAAAGGATAAAATATAGGAAAATGAACTAGTTTTCTAGATATATAACAGACTCCCTTTACATTTTTCAATGAAATAGGCCCCTCCTCTTATGTTCTTGTTTGTTTTGGATTTTTTACTTTGATTTAGTGATATGTAAAGATGACTAAATTTTACAAGTGAATATTTTATGCTTGTGTGATGATTGTGTTAACTTGTTTTAGATTTTTACATGATTCTCTTTTCATTAGCTATATGATTTTGATCATGATCTTGAAAGAACGTCGAGGAAGATTCCAAATCCTAACAAGTGGTTCATGAATGTCTTTTATTGCATGGACAATGTAGCATCATATTTATATAGTTATATACATCATGCTCCTTTTATTATTAGGATAAACTTGATAACACTATAGGTCTCTTAGATCAAGTTCACATATAAACCTATTGTTGTGTAGTATACCTAGAGGGGATAGTATGGGGTACACAAGGAGGTATGAAAGGGAATAATGTAATAATGGGATGGGTCATAGTTAATAAATAAAGTGGTTAACCTGCATCATGTAAGGGACCACAAGTAGTTAGCAATAATGTGTTAAACCCATGGTATTAGATATATGGTATTGAGTGAACCATGGTAATGACCCATGGTATTGTATGCATGAGGGCTATATAGAAGCTAGAGACTCCCCATTAAGAGATGTCAAGGAATATTATATTGGCAAGCATATGGCTTGTGGAGTGTTTTCCTTCCGTAAGGAGTGAATGTATGGTGTTTCCCTACCTTAAGGGTTCGAATCGAACCATTCGATCAATAAACAGAATCATTTCTATATTTTACGTTTGTAATTCTCTTGATATTATTTAAACTTATTGGGTATATTGGTGTTCTCTTATATTTTTGGGTCAGATTTGTTACAAGTGGTATCAGAGCACTTTCTTGGGCAAGCAAAGAGATGTTTTTTTATTTTTTTGCAGGAATTTTTTGGAGCGGTGAATTTGCAGATCAGATCTGTGAGTTCTAGTGCAAAATTTTTAGAATCTAATTACAGACCTAGGTTCTTTGAAAAAATTCCCAATTTAAAAAAAAAAACAATCGAATCGGAGTCCGAATGAGGGAGATATCGTTGATTTAAAAATCACCTAGTTGTACAATTTGTTTGACGAAAATTCCTGGACAATAGAGCTCCAGTTAATTTTTGTCATTTTTGTGGAGAATTTTTAGAAACAAATTGCATATCTAATATCCTCTTGAAAAAATACCCAATTTCAAAAAACAAATCAGTCGAATCAGAGTCTGGATGACGAAGATATTGTTGATTTAAATCAGCTCTTTTTTTCAAAAAAAATTGTGACGGCGGGAGAGTTGCAGCAAATTCCAGTACCCAAATCAGGATTGCTATCGCATAAGAAGATGCAAAATGGTCGTTCCATTTCTGAAAATAGGTCATAACAATGATTCTGAGCAATATTGACCGAACTGTGCCCACGTTAAATTTTGGCTAAGTAACTGATTTTTTTTCAAAACCCTCTTCGTGGCTTCGGGCAAGATGTTTTCTTTTTAGCCAAAGATGATGGCCCTGCTATTGAAGAATTCATAAGCAGTGAAAATGAACTACATGGGAAAAGATGGAAAAAATTGGTATGACTTTGTTTTGAGGATGAGGCTGCTAAATGGTTTAGATCACTTGCCAATGAGAAGTTGTACAAACTTTCAAAAGAAGAGTTTGAAAAAGTCTTTTTAGACAAATGTTCTCATTCTAGAAAACAGGAGAATGAGACATTTAAGGGAATATTTTCTACTGGTATATCCTCATTACATGTTCATGGATGTATTTTGAAGGAGAAGATCATTGTGTCTATTAATCCTAGTTGCAAGTATAATTTTATTAATGTTCATTTGGCTAAAATATTGCAAGTACTAGCCAAACAAATGGAGCACACACATGTTAATAATGAGGAGGTGCAAGTTTATAAAGATTTGAAGATTTCTATGGACAAGCATGTGTTGCATTCTGATTTTTATGCTTCAAATATGGCTAATGTGGATGTTGTTTTGGGATACCCTTGGATGGAATCTGTTGGTACTATCAATATTAATGTGCAAAATAAATTCCTAAAGCTCTGGTATAAAAAGAAGAAAACTACATTACATGATATTTCTGTCAATAAATAGGTAGAGTCCAAGGAGGATGAAGCAAAGGCTATGGAGGCAGAAGCACAAAGCTCTAATGAAACTGACACATCAAATGATGACCCTTTGATGGTTGAAAACCAAACACAAACATCAAATCAGGTATCAGAAAAAGCACCAGACACAACTCATCCACCAATAGTAGAGGAATTCAAGAAATATATTCCATCAACTAAATCTTGAGCATATCACCACCCACATCACCCAAAGAAACAACAACCTACAAAATGGAAACGAATCAGCAACAAGGACAATAACCCCCACATGACAGATAGAGAGGGGTGACAATCCACCCACAAGACACCAACACAGAAGAGCCACCAGTGTCAACTTCCATCTCAAGAGAGCAAGGCACCAACTAGATCAAGGGTTCACCTTTCTCTTGGATGGCTATCTGCATGTGCATGGTTCCAGTGGAATACTCTTTTGAGTAGATCTTATTATTTGTGTTCTTATTATGTTTCGATTTTATTATTTGTGTTCTTCTTATGTTTCAAGGAGGAAACATGTTTAAGGGGGCTGGAATGTAGTATACATAGTGGGGATAGTATGGCGTACAGAGGGAGGTACCCAAGGGAATAATGTAATAATGGGATGGGCCATAGTTAATAAATAAAGTGGTTAACCCACATCATGTAAGGGACCACATGTAGTTAGCAATAATGTGATAAACCCATGGTAGTAGATAGATGGTATTGAGGGAACCATGGCAATGATCCATGGTATTGTATGTATGAGGCCTATATAGAGGCTAGAGACTCCCCATTGAGAGATGTCAAGGAATATTGTGTTGGAAAGCATATGGCTTGTGGAGTGTTCTCTTTCCTTAAGGAGTGAATGTATGATGTTGCCCTACCTTAAGGGTTTGATCAATAAAGAGAATCATTTCTATATTTTGTGTTTGTAATTCTCTTGATATTATTTAAAGTTATTGGGTATATTGGTGTTATCTTATATTTTTGGGTCGGATCTGTTACAATGCTCCTTTTATTATTAGGAGCAAATTGATAACACTGTAGGTCTCTTAGATCAAGTTCACATATAAACGTATTGTTGTAATTTTTATTCTTGCACAGTTCCTTTTCCTTACATTGATATGAACCTTGGTTATGATATGGTGTTTTTATAGGCTATATGGTTTGAAAATATGAATGACTCAATAATCTTTTGGACATGTGGTCATGTTTTACATATTTCGTGTTATATCAAAGGAGCTAGGTCTTAAATTTTTTAAAATTAGCTAGAGCTTCAATGAATTTAGTATATGTATTTTGGTGATGGTCATTATTGATAAAGGCGGAAAAATGTAACACTATGTACATTTGTTCTTTTCTTAATTAAATTCATGATGGGGAAATATCAATATGACAATGCAATGGATAGATTATAATCCCTAGAGTTGACACTTACCAACAACAAGGTATGTACGTACATGCAATGGGATTTAGTGTTTAATAAATTATATGATTATGTGATTACATGGTTCTACTCGTCCGAGTTCAAAAACATAAGTCTTAACACTTGGAAACTTGTTACATGATTGTAATATCTCGAAGTTACAGCTTTAAAATGTTATTACTATAACTTAGTATTCCTAGTAATGCATGCTAGTCTCATTTTAGAACTTAGGGTTGTATTCATGCATATTCGACATTTAGAGTTTCAAATTTTCACCTTTGCATGTCACTTGTAAGTTTAGTGTTTTTTCCTTGAAGCAACGTTTTGCTTGTATGACCATCCTTATGAATGAAACCATAGCTAAATTCTCTAGAATTTCCTGCGATGGCACTTATGGTTCGAACAGAACTTCTCAAAGGTGAAATAATTAAGGCTTACTAGGAATACCTTGCTATGTTCTAAGAAATTGGATGGTGGGATTTTATTCATAGCTTTTATGGTTATAATGACGATGTGGTAAAAGGATTTGCCTCTACTTACAATGACCATAAATCCATAGTTGGTGATGTTGAGATGCTGGCGGATGTAAGCTTCATTGCTGAAGCAACACATATCTCTATTTCAGGTGAAGACTGGTCTAAAACCTTCCATGTTCATGACATTCCTTGACAAGAGTTTTTGGTCTCAAAGAATTGGACCTACAGTGTGAAAGGTATGCCAGCCTAGTTTCTCAAAACTAAATGGAAGGACTTACTTTATTTTATCAGGAATTTTATTAGCTGAAATGGTAGATGTGGACTCATCTTTTTGTATCATATGCATCTTTTAGTTGTTTTTTCGGATTTAAGTTGAACTTTCTATTTTATTTGCACAAGATCCTTTCTAAAATGGAAAAAATCTACCAAGATAACCATAAAACTATGAAAAATTCTTGCTTCTTCATGGTTTAATTTGTATTCTATTTTAAACATCATTTCATTAAGTCTGTGGACTCCTAGGATTCGTTCATTCACTGAAATGGTTTTGAAAAACCTCATGTTATTGACAGACAAGAAATCCCTCCTAGGGTTTCACTTAGTACTTGAGAAGTTGACCCAAAACCATTTGAGTCTCACGACTAGGACAATTGAGGTCCACCGTACCCTTTCCACTTAGATGAATCTAATATATGTTATGAAACCATGGTTAAAAATCCTAGTTTGATGCCTGATCACATAACCCATAACATGGCTAAGAAATTAGGGTTTTAGCATGTTGAGGTTTAACTTGAGTTTAATGATGGTATCGACCAAATAATTTCTGACTATATTGACTAAACTCAGTGGGTTATTCACTTAGTTTACAACATCAAGGATGATTAGGCAAAGAATGACGCCTGTCAAGGATAACATCGATCAACAATAGCTTAAGGGGGTTTATAAAATTGATTGTCCTTGTGGAAGAATTTATATTAAAAAGACAGGAGGCTCATTGTAGAAAATTCTAAAAGAGCACAGAGTGGATATCAAGAATGAAAGATCATGCTCTTCATCCCTCACTAGACACTCTTCAAATACCAAGCATCATGCTTATTTATAAAGTGTCAGGATTATTGTGAGTGAAGAACACTATCGAAAGAGGAAAATTAGAGAAGCGCTTAATATTATGAGGCATCCACACAATCTCAACAGGGGCAGAGAGAACGAGATTAGTGGAAACTAACTTCCTCTAATTAGGCATTTAAATTCTTCTAGCTTTTCCTCACAAGGTATAGTATCCTAGGTATGATTTTCTATCCTTTACCTTTTCTATTTTTCTAAATTATAGTAGATTTAATTAGCATTTTTAATCCTTAGCTTTAGACTTTATCATATTTTAGTTATTAAATATTTATTATAAATGATTAATTAGTTATTATTAATAATTTTAGCATATTAATTCTTTATTATACAAGTTAATAATAATTATATATATGGTATTTTATTATAAGTCGATATGAATTTTTTCTCTCTAATGTTAATTAGTTGTTTAATAATTTATAATTAATTATTTTTTTATATGTTAATAAATAAATAGATAATTCTTATAATGTTATTATATTATATTATGTTATTTAATTATTATAATAATGAATATTATGTATTTATTATAAAATGATTATTCTATTTTATTTATTTTTTATTACGATCTTTTGTCATTTTCATTTCATATTTTAGGTTTAGTTTTTGATTTAGGATTTAAGTCGGTTATCTTTTCATAATTTTGTTCATTTAGTATTTATTCATCTTCTCTTTTGGTTGTTTGACTGTTCTTTCATTCATTCATTCACTGCCATGAAGATGGATCCCCTTTGGGATTTGAAACATTGACAAGATTCAAACTATATTGTGGAAAATACGAACCATTCTTCTCGTAACAAAGACCACATAAATTTAAAATCTAACATATATTGGACATTTTCAACCTAGGCACAACAAATAAATGAGTGAGTCTAGTTCAGATCTTCAATATTTAATTGAAAGTAAACAATTGAATCAGAAAATATCTAGGGATCAATGAATAGAGATAAGACTTTCATTGTCAAAGATTTTTTGTCGATGTTGATTCTCTTGAGGAACTCATGTTGAAGAAGAATAGATCCCAGTCTGATTACAGCTCATAATTTTTCGATGCCAATACTCATACTCAGGTTGGTGATAATAACTGTGATGAAAACTACCAATACAAGGCTAGTTATAATAGATGTACATAAACCATGTGTTGGCAACATTGGTATTTAGTTATGGTTTCCATCCTTTGGCATAGAATTAACCATCTCCTATGGGAAAATAATAAACTAATGATGCTCAACCAACTTATGGTTAATCAAGGTGATAAAGAGTATTCTCAATCAAAGGAGAAATCGCAGTTATCGTACACTTGTATAAGTATTAAATATGTCAATGTAAAAGTTGTAACTACACTAGATTCCTAATGTCAAAATTCTGCTAAATAAATATATTGTGAATTGTCTATTTCGAGGTCTGCAGATTTTTGATGTATGCCTAAATATTTTATTTAGTTTAAATTTTATAGGCATCTACAAAATATTAGATCTCATAGCCTCCTTATTTTATTAACAATATTGATTATTTGTTTCATTTCCTTAATTTGCAATAGGTATCACTTGTCTGTCAAAGACTGGCATTAGTTTTTGTTATGTTGGTTCCTGTGGATAAGGCTCAACTACTTCGAGTTACCTATGCATAGTGTGTTATTTAATTTTCTTTCTTTCAAAAAAAATTATGATTCAACCTGAGTGTCCATGATAGTTAAATTATTGTTCTTACTTTTGGGATATTTGTTTATTTATGTTCAAAATGCAGCGATAAAATATCAGTTTGACTTTGTTGTAACACCCTCCTCCCACATCTACCCAAGTAACCGTTCAACCAGGGTGAACATGTGACGAGAGGTTACTATGATGGGATTCAACCTCTTATGTGACCTTAAGGAAGGGGAATCGACAGATACACACCATAAAGACCTTCCACATTAGCAACAGGACTCTCAGGAACCATCCCAACCTCTCATGTAACCAACCCTTAGACACTGCCATGATATTTGCATGCATGCATTGAGAAGGCTATGGATGTTCCCACAACATGGCATGTGAGCGTCCCTGGGATTTGAGTAAATTTTTCAGGCCCAAAGGCCAAGTCACTCCCCAGAACTAAATGACACCTTCATAACATAAATATAACAAGGGAATGATGATACAAATGCAACTACTTCAATAAGGGCTTGACTATACCCCTACTAGCCATGATAGGCATCTCGTCAAACATATCACAAATGTGTAATCTACGAGAGTAAAAAAAAAAATCTAACCATAGGGGTCTGATACTTATCTGAGAATCACTATGAAACATTGTTCCCTTATATCATTAGATGCATTATCATCTATTATGTCATAGATACATTGTTCATTCATTTACAAATCAAAACATGAGGAGAGCCATATATCATCACTACCATAATAGATGCTTATAACCAACATAATAAAAAAAAAATATATCAAGGATACATCAGCCATATAATCCACATATAAACCAATACATTCACACATTAGATATGAAGGGAAAAACCTCTTATTAATGAATGTGAAAGACAACCTGGTATGGGACTACCACATTTCACGCGACCATAGATTGGTTGAGCCAAATTTCTCTTTAGCCAATCACCTCCATGCCATATTCCAAGCATGAATGTGGAACACAAACCAAAAGAACCAACGAGGGTATCCCGAGGCTTAACCACCTCACCCTCATCAATAGAAACTAGGCTTCACCACAATCCACGCTAGATCACTAGGCCAACACAATAAACATGTAATAACAGGCTTTGCCATGATCTCCACTAGATCGCTAGGCCAAAACAAGAATGGATGCCACCAAATTTCTCCACCTACTCTCTGGGAAATTTTCTCGTCTCCTAGTCTCTCAAGCTTTACTGCAATCAACACCAAATCACTATGCCCTAAACCGTGACACACTCTTTAGGATTTACCACATATCCCATCCCAATATTACTAGGCCTAATGGAGAGCAACCACCTCTAGGATCTACTGTATATCCCTCCATTCACTACTCAAGGATTCCTAGGCCCAACCAAGCACACAATACTTGTCTTTACTATAGCTGGCACTCTGGTTCAGGGGTCACTAGGCTTGTGACTTTACCACAATCCACAGTGTGATCCAAGGATCACTAGGCTATATGTGTTATTTCTTTCATAGATCCACCTCACTCAGCTTTGAATCCTTCTGGAAATCCACCTCAACCAAAACATGAGAACCCCACCACACCATGACTATCTGGAAGTGGCAATTCTAGGCTGAAAAACACTATCACAACTAGCAAAACCCATTCGATAACAAAAAAGAACCACATGCAATACCATGCATGCAAAATATAGCAAGGAAAACACACATGCAAATTGATACCTGTAAAGAATCCTGATGTAGCTTCTTGATCCTGCTCTTCCTTGGTTTCTCCTTCCTTCCTCTTGTCTTCTTTTCCTTTCTTTATCTAATGCCAAAGTTCTCCAAGAAAACTCTAAGTGTCCAAGAGTATGAGGGAGAGAGAGAATAGAAGAGATCTCCAACAAAACCTATCAAAAGCCTTCCAACTAATCCTTAGAAGCCTATTTATAAATGAGGCATATATTTTCTTCATTTTCCATTATTTTCCTTCTATTTCGTCCTCACATGCAACCTGTGACCTTTCACCTTCCTTTTCTCCTAGTTTCCTTTATTTTCATAAATAAATGTGCCAAAAATGTCATTTTTCCTTTCCAAAGTTTTTTCCATTGTCGTTGCCAATTTCCTTAACCATAATAAACTGAATTGAACACCCACTAGGATGTTTTTTCCCACCATTCAGCTTGGAATACTTGTCACATGACCGTGGTCTTATATTTTTTACATGTAATTTTAACCAGGGTTGTTACAGAACCCTCCCCCTTGGGGGAGCACTGTCATCGGTGTTCAATGACACCTATAACCAGCAAGCCCGCCAAAAATTAGACATATTGCCCATGGAGATTTATAACATAGCTCGTTGCAGTATTTACAATTACCATCTACTAAAACATGAAAAACATACCATTTACAGGGGCTTTATAACACAACTCATTACAATATTTATAATAATAACTACATATAAACACATACACATTTTCTTCACCCAGCAAATAATCATACTTTCTATGGAGCTTTACAAATCTAACTCAATATAGTATTTACAATAATAAACACATATACACATATGTACATTTTCTCAACCAACAAATAAAAGGATACGATGCCTACATCTGCAACAAGGGAATCCAGTGGCTCACACCTCCATGCTCAAAGTAATACCAGGATTCACCTCCTTCCGAGGAAGTCCAGAATCCACTGCCAAAGTTAAATCTGCATCCAATGTCTAGCACTATAATCTTATATCACCTATCCTCTTAGTGAAAATTTATCAGCTCATTGTTCTGGGGTACACTTCCAATGTGCATTTGATTCCATATGGAAATGCTAATGACCAAAACAAATAAATTCCTGCCCTTCCCTTCTCTACTACATAGTCCCACGGTCAATTCGGTCACCCCTTCTATGCACTCACTCACCTTCTGAGTTCCTCGAAAACTCGTATCCTGGGCAATCCATCTCTTGGCAAGGCTTCCTCACATCTAAAGGTCAAACAACCAAGATGTTTTTTCCCACCCTTCAGCTTGGAATACTTGTCACATGAACATGGTCTTATATTTTTTACATGTAATTTTAACCAGGGTTGTTACAGAACCCTCCCCCTTGGGGGAGCACTGTCCTCAATGTTCAATGACACCTATAACCAGTAAGCCCACCGAAAACAAAACATATTGCCCATGGATATTTATAACATAGCTCGTTGCAGTATTTACAATGACCATCTGCTAAAATAGGACAAACATACCATTTACAGGGGGTTTATAACACAACCCATTATAATATTTAGAATAATAACTACATATACACACATACACATTTGCTTCACCCAGCAAATAATCATACTTTCTATGGAGCTTTACAAATCTAACTCGATACAGTATTTACAATAATACACATATATACACATATGTACATTTTCTCAACCCACAAATAAAAGGATATGATGCCTACATCTGCAACAAGCGAATCCAGTAGCTCACACCTCCATGCTCAAACTAATACTAGGATTCACCTCCTTCCTAGGAAGTCCAAAATCCACTGCCAAAGTTAAAACTGCATCCAATGTCTAGCACTATAATCTTATGCCACCTGTCCTCATAGTGAAAATTTATCGGCTCATTTTTCTGAGATACACTCCCAATGTGCATTTGATTCCATCTAGAAATGCTAATGACCAAAACAAATATATCCTCGCCCTTCCCTTCTCTACTACATAGTCCCTCAATCAATTCGGTCACCCCTTCTATGCACTCACTCACCTTCTGAGTTCCCCGACAACTCCTATCCTGGGCAATCCATCTCTTGGCAAGGCTTGCTCACATTTAAAGGTCAAACAACCAAGGCATATACCTACCTCAAACAATCATACCAGTCATAGCCTACTCATGGTAATCAATGCACATTATTGGGTAGCAGTGTCCCAAAATGGTCCTTCTCTTGAAGTACTTTACCAACATAGTGGTGCCTGTTTCAATTTCTTTCACTGACACTGCTAATTCTTACATTCAGTTTCAATCATCTAACCAGGAATTTCCATGCTTCCTATTCCAAGCGCATAATTTCCATTAGATTTAAAATAAACTAAAATAGATTCACATCATACGTCATTGGTAGATTGTCAATAAGGTACACCTACAATTATGTTCGTTTCCTGTAACAAAAATTAAAACTAATATATTTGACCAAATCATCATGTATAAACATATCACATCAGGTTAGCTCAAAACACAACCATCATAGATCAAAATCATAAATCACATGTAACCATCACAAGTCATAATCATAGATTACATGCATAATAAAACTGAAACAAAATATTGATACTTATCCTTCATCGATCCTTAACTTCTAACTTTGTCCTTATTCTATATGGAAACTGGATCGACTACCACACTCGACAAACAACTAGTGCCTTTTCATTTTCTTCAATCACGTACACATACACAATGTACATCACAACACATACATCCACACACAGTGTATGCCACCACACAATGCATACACCTACACCTGATATACAACACGACACATACATCTATACCTAATATAAAACTCCACACAATACATGTGACTACAATTGGCGTACCACAACATAATACATGTAGTACATAGAGTACAACTTAACGAGTACACATGTCATGATACCACAACTACACAATACATGTACATAGTACTGCATGCCTGCAATACAACATGTATGACATGCACACAACACCACATGTACACCAGTACCATATGTATGACATGTAGACAATACCACCTGTACAAAGCACCACCTGCACAACATGTGCACAACATCACATGTACACAACGCCACCAGAATAATGCGTACACAACACCACATGTGCACCACACCACCTATAGAACATGTACACAATACCACATGCACAACGTGTATATGACACCACATGTACACAGTGCCACATACATGACATGTACACAACACCACCTGCACAGAACGCCACTTGTACAACATGTACACAATACAACATGCACACAACACCAGTTGTACAATCATGCACACAACACCGTATGTACATAGCACCACAAGTACAACATGCATGCACCACCACATGTACATAGGACTACATATCCAACATGTACATAACATTATATGTACACAACACTATATATCCAACATGCACACAACACCATATGACACAACATTGCATATCCATCATGCGCACAGTAAAATATGTTCACAACACCGCATATCCAAAATGTTTTAGCACAATCTTTACCCAACATTACTATGAAATATTGACACAACACTACCTGTACCACCCTGTAAAACCAATCTATACATAACCTTGCTTAAATAACATATACACAGAATATATATACACAACCATGTATGCACACAACATCACAGATGCAACATGTACAACATATACATCATATGCACAACAATAGTACCACAAATCTAAAACCACACTATCTCTACCAAGCAACTTTTCTTCCAATGTATTATCCATGCTTATCCCAGCATGCTACAGACCACACTTCCTTCATTCCACTAATGTAACTCTCAGCATTAGCCTTTTCATAGCATAAACATAGACATAGTATAATCATATAATATCAATTCATATCCACATGATACTGACCTTAGTGATCTATTAGGCTACTCTTCCCACCTGATTCATTGTTAATGAGGAACCTCTTCATGTTATTCACCTGCATAAGCAATCATTCCTCCAGAAGAATGATTCATATCAACCCTGTCACACAACAACATACATACATACATACATACATACATATACATATAAATATTAGCATTAAAAAATCATGATATTTTCAGACTACGACATACATACATACACACACATATACATATAAACATTAGCATAAAAGCAACCATGATCCATGATGAACCTGTCACACATGACATACATGCATACATATATAGACATAAGCACTATGATGATCAAACCATAATTACCAGATATCATAAGGTCAAGGTTAAGAGAACTCCCTTTATCTGTGTACACCATGAACAACATTGAGAACAATTATTCCTAGCATAGCCAAGGTATCTAATGCCTCAGATCAATTTACTTCACCTTTCCTCTGTTACCTTTCTCATGATCATACTACCACTATCCATTTATGCCAATGGAATGAATCAATCCAACTGATTGTCATATTCTTACCTTCAGCTTCACTTATTCATGCACCGAGCTTCATTTGGCTCTTACATTACATGTTAGGTTTCATTTCGTTATCCCTGAGCTCCATTAACTTTCCTCCTTCCCAACCAATTCCCAAGGCCCTCAAGACATAAAAGGAAAGAAAAAATGCAAACAAGAAGAAAACCATGAAAACCAATAACAATATGACACCACGAACAAACTGGTATGACCATACACTAGATATAAAAAAAATTGCAAACCAAACACAAAAAAATCACAAAGAATCGAAATCAGAAGACTCTCAACAAACACCATGACTAAATGCCCTTGGTTCCTAGTTTTTCTAAAGGAAAGCTCAACCTAAGCCTTCTTCATAATTTCATCGTAGTTTCTTTCACATGGAATCCCCTGCATCATATTACCATAAACACATAACTATCATTGCATAATAAACATAAGAATACAACAGTTACCTTACCTTGCTATGCCAAGCACGTTGCTTACAACTAAGCACATCCACGCCATCTCTCAAGGGACTCCAATCCTTTGAATAATCTAGCCATAATTAGAACCGACTATTATACTTGTCAAATAAATATTTATTAATATAACACATATCCTCATAATGTCAGACATATTCAAGGTTAATAAGACTTCCTGTATGCAAAGCACCCATTCATTTGGAATTACAATTTCCAAACATAACGAAAGGAACTTTCACCCAATTCCTTTATTTTACCTTTTCCTTGCTGAAATTGAGTCTTACTATGCACTGTCACATCACCCAACTATTATTTATATAAACATATCAACTATTACTTTTTCAAGCTAATACCAAGCATGTTTCCGTGCAACTTCTCACACATGTCAGTCTCATGTTCCAAATATTAAGACATCATGTATCTTAATTTGAAATCAACCTTTACCAAGTCTAACACCCATTTCATACTCAACAATCAACTCACATTAATCAGTCATAATACATAATGCTACAACTATCACCTACTTAAATAGAAGTACATATCAGATGACTCAACACATATGTATTAATACAACCATCTTAAAACAAGATCATTTCACCAAGAAATCTTATATACACATACTCATATTATTCAAGTAATAAAACATTCAAATAATAGATATATGACATAATAGACACCAAATAAACAACATATTCAAACATTCAAACACCAAATAAATGACATAAGAAAACTCATACCTTAATGTATCTCAAGGGAGGTTATATTGTCTGCACAATCAATCTAGATTAGAAAGATATAACCTCACAACATATCAACTCAAACATAAATAAGGTCATGATATCCATAACGATAACTAGCTAACATGCTCACATCATAAAATCATAAACAATTATTTTTTTTGCTAAGGCAAGAGCGGGTCCTTCTATTCAATTAAAAAGAGAAATAGTATACAAAAGCGACCAAGGTGGTAAGGCCCACTAATATGACAAACCTACCCCAGTCCATGGTCCCAGGATGACAAAACATACCGCGGGCTGAGGGCCCACCAAACCCAAAGAGCAGTCCATCATTAACTATTTGATCCTTTGCCAAACATCGAGCGAACGAAAAATCATATCGGATGGCAAACAAGCACACCGTTTAACAAACCAATCGGACTAGATGAGCCCAATAGACCAAAATTAATAATCATATCGGGTCCATTTTGGTCATAACCTCCGATCACTTTAACCACCTGCAATCCACCATTTGCACGCAATTCCAGTGGGGTCGTGCGATAAGCACGAAACATAACCTCTATTTCGGACCCACCAACAAGCATGCTTATTCTTCACCGTGGATTCTCCACGCTTGATCCTATGCCTGAGGATCATATCACAAGAGCCAAAAGCACCAAGAATTACTGTGTGATGTGGGCAATATTCTCTCCCCACCTTTGGCCACATATTGCGTGGTGAGTGGAATCGCTCCTAGCTCCGAAAACCACTTCCAGCTTGAAGGGCTTGCGAAAAACCTAAAGCCACCATGAGGGTGGTAATGCTGCCTCAGGAAGTAATGCAAGGGTTTTGAGTCTGCCGAGAAAGCCTGGAATCCAGCCCCTTGCCCCATCCCATCTCCTTTGGTGCATGGCCCAAAGGAAGATGAAAAAACCTCCTTCCAGCCATCCATTCGAGAAACACTGTCTACCGAGCAACTTCCACCTGAGGCTTCTCGAATTGCATTTACCTGGGTTGAGGAGGTAGACAGAGACCTGCATCCCAAATATGATCTCATTTCTGAAATAACACTTCATAATGAATCAAGCCAACTAGACCCAATCTCTGTGTCTATGTTTCGAAACATCATTCTTTCCTCATCTGCCTGATTAAGACCCTGCTATCTTAATCTATTATGAGGCATCTTTTGCCAACTCATCTTAACCCTACTTTTGGTGCAAAGCACCCCTTGGTTGGGCACAATGTCTGCCAACTTATTTGTCATCCTTCGCACATGAGTAAAACCGATGCTATGCAACCATAGGAGGTGAGACTAAATCCTTTGAAAGACCTAAAGCAACCTCGAGTGTCTTGAGACTTTTTCTGGATCTGTGCCACAACAGATTCTCTTGACCGAGTTAATTATTAACTCAGAATCAGATTCAATTATTATATTTTGGAGATTGTCATGTTTCAGGAATTCTAAACATTGCTCAACTGCCATTAATTCCACCATATTGTTTGTACCTCTTCCCAAATGGAAATGAAAAATAAAAAGGAAGCAACCATTTCATCCTGTAACACCCCTCCAAAACTAGCAATACCCTAGTTGCCTTTTGAGGCCCCATCAATGTTGTATTTCAAAAAATCCTGAGGGGGAGGATGCCACTAATATGGCTTATTGTCCGGAATCGTTACCTTATTATCCATGCCCTATGGTATAAGCCCTTGCATACCCAACTGAAGAAGTATCTGCATTTCAGCTTCTGAAGGTGGATTCTTTGGGGAGGTTCACACTAAAGTGCCAACCGTCTCCTTAATCTATCTTAGGATCTGCTAAAAAATGCATTGGGAGGAACTTTTTACATTTTTGAAGATTCTATTGTTCCTTTCTTTCCAGACATTCCAAATTATGAAGCTAGGAGTTAAAGCCCAAGCTGAACAAAGAAATTCATAATCAGAGAAGTTTCGTCTCTAGTTATTTAGGGTATTGATTATGCTTCCTTTGTCCCTGTCTGTCTGTTGGAAAATTGTGGAAAAAGTATCCCACAACCTCGAAGTGAAAATGCAATTATTGAGAAGGTTCTCCATTGTTTCCTCTTGGACTTCACAGAGCTGGCATCTAGAAGGTCCCAAAACACCCCTCTTCTGAATGTTTTCCTAAGTCAAAATTTTCTTATGATGTACCAACCATATGAAGAGTTTGATTTTCATCCAACCTTGATGCCTCCATAGGTTCTACCAAATCCTATCCGGTACATTGGAATCCAACTCAAGGATTATGTGCTTAGCCTCCTTAAGATTGAAGGTACCTTCATTATTGTTGGCCCATCTAAGTTGATCATGCCCCTCTAAAACTAGAATTTTCCTTTGGTCCAACGTTGTCAGAAGTGCATCCGCTTTTGCTTTCAAGAAGCTACCATCCCTATATTCTGTACTTTTCCAAGTTCTCTATTTTCCGTCACTATTGGTTTGATCCCAAAAATCTTTTACCCTAAGTAAATATTTGGTATTAGTTTCTTTCTTGAGGTCCAGAAAGTCCTCTCTTAACAGTGTAGGTCCTTGTTTCCATTTATCCTCCCAAAACAAAGCAAGATCTCCCTCTCTGATTTCCCAGAAGCTAATTTTTTGCACTAAGCCTCTATTCTCCAAGGCCTTATTCTAGATGTAGGAGCCTTTTATGATGCCCATCATCCTTATGTGATCATTATCTTGCCAAGTGCTCGCGTATTTTTCCTTCCAGAAGCTAGCCCACTGAGCCTTTGGATCTTTTACCCAATGCCACCATAATTTTGCCCCTAAAACTTTGCTAAGTACTTTTGGATCATCCAATCCAAGACCCCCCTGGTTTTTAGGTTTGCAAATATTATCCCAGGCTACCAAGGCCCATTTCTTTCTCTCCTCACCCTTACCCCAAAGAAAGTCTCTTTGAATGGTTCTAAATCATTGTAAAACTCCTTTTGGAGTTGGAAGGGTTAAAAGCATGAAGACAGGAATTGATTGAAGAACAACTTTTGTAAGCACCAACCAACCTACTAAATTTAAAGATCTGATAGTCCATTTCCTAATTTTATCCTGCATCTCATTAATCATCGGCTCCTGAATTCTCTTGTGCAAAGGTTTATCGGTTAGACGAACCCCCAAGCATTTGGAAGGAAGGACATCCCTTTGAAAGCCCAGAATTTTGGAGACATTTCTCTGAATAGAAATATTAGTACTAAAGAAAAAAATCTTAGATTTGGAAAGATTTACCTCCATACCTATAGCCATGGCAAAGTCACATAGGATTTGTTTATAAGCAAGTGCTTCTTTGACCGTGGGGATTCCCTGCAGCATAGTGTCATCAACAAATTGTTGATGGGTCAAAGCTTGTCCAGTCTCAGAAAGCTGGAGACCCTTGATGTTGCCAACTTCTTTCACATGCTTGATAGATCGACCAAGTCCTTCCATCATAAGGATAAAGAGAAAGGGAGAGAGCGGATCTCCCTGCCTGAGGCCTCTTGAAGGAGTAAAAGCCTTGGAAGGAGAACCATTAACCAGAATTGAAAAGCTAGAAGTAGTCACTAGTGCCATAACCCATATTACCTAGTTATGATAAAATCCAAAGGCTAAAAGGACCTTCTTGATATAGGTCCAATTCAACTTATCATAAGCTTTGGCTAGGTCCAATTGCATGATCATTTTCGCCTTCCTATTGCTTAACAATGAATGCACCACCTCATGCACTTGAATGATGTTATTGAGAATTTGTCTGCCCTCCACATAACCTGATTGCTCCATAGAAACTAGAGTAGGAAGAAGGGGTTTGAGTCTATTGGCAACAACTTTGGATGTTATCTTGTACACCACATTGCACAAATCTATGGTTCTAAACCTGTCTAGAGTCTAAGCATTGTCTTGTTTGGGGATCAAGGAGATGAAGAAAGTATTGAGCACCTTCAAAATTGTTCTATTCATCCTGGAATCCTCCACTACATTCAGAATATTTGGTTTAACAATGTTCCAACAAGCTTTAGAGAAATCCACATTGAAACCATCAGGGCCTGGCACTTTACCATTCTACATTTCTTTGATAACATCACTAACCTCCTCTTCAGTCACTAGCCTATTGAGATTGAAATTATCCTCTCTTGTCAGTAGCCTAGGTATATGCCTTGTTAAGTCCCTGATAAAATGATCTCTGCCTGAAATGGTCTCCTTTGCTATACCTTGAAAGTGCCGAACTAACAAAGTTTCTATCTCTTCATGGGAATTGAGAAGATGACCTCCCTCATCCTCGATCGAAGAGATCCTATTATGAGATCTGTTCACCATGGTGGATCTGTGGAAAAATCTAGTGTTTCGCTCCCCCTTTTTTAGCCATTGAACTCTAGATTTTTGTCTCAAAAATATTTCCTCTTGTTTACATAAGTTCTCCCAGTCTTGATGATGTTTGGTGACTTGATCATTTCTGACTCTATGAAAGCCATCCATGATAAGGGCTTGATTGAGTTCCTGCATTTTGTCTTCAACAACCTTTTTCTCTTCAAAAATATTGCCAAATTCGTACGTGTTCTAGTCTTTGAGTCTGAGATTGATGTGTTTTAGTCTTTTGTGTAGCAAAAACATTCTTGTACCTTGAATGTGCAGGTCTTTTGTTCACCATTTTGCAATATTCATGATAAAATCTGGGTAGGTGAGCCAGATATTCTCAAATCTAAAAGGTCTGTTCTTGGGGGTGCCAATTCCCTATACCTCAAGTTGTACAAGCCAATGGTCCGAGCCTCCAAAGGGAAGAATTCTCACTATCATTTCCTTGTCGGTGAGCATAAAGTCCTCCGAAATTATGAATCTGTCTAACTTTGAGGCTACTTGAGACTCTCCTCCTCTCTTATTGTTCCATGTAAAGAGGCCATTACTCATATCAGTGTCAACTAGCTTCATATTGTCTATAAAAGTTTGAAATGCTATAGAGTCTTTGCTTAGAGTTCTGGTTCCCCTTTTTTTCGAAAGTGATTTGATCATGTTGAAGTCCCCACCCATGATCCATGGTACTCCTACATTTCTATCTCTTAGTTCCAGAAGAGAATCTAGAAACCTGAGTTTATTATCAAGTCTTTGGGGGCCATAAACATCCGTGACCAGATAAGTCTCCTTATCTCCCACAGGCTGAATAACCATTGATAAATAATTCCTAGATGCCTCGGCATCTATTATGCCAATCTTTTGGGGGTTCCAAAGAGTTAGTATGCCTCCTACTGTATTATCTATGTTGACTTCTAGAAACTCCAATTTATTGAGCCATTTTCTGTGAATTTCTTTTATTTTTTGAATGGAACATTTAGTTCCTAGATAAAGATCATATCCGGAGCTTCTTGTTTCATTCTAAGTAATCTTTGTTTCCTTTTACTACCTAGACCTCTAATATTCCAAGATGTAAACTTCATTATGAAATATTTGTAAAGGAGTAGTTGGTTAGCTCTTTCACCTTACCTGAATCTATCATTAGCTTTCCACATTCTATCAATAACTCATTCTGCTTTTTTCTGCCTCTTTTCTTTCCTGGGTTTCTAGGAGCTAGTCCTGGTGTGGTTTTCACATTTTTCACACCTTCGTTGCCCTACCTTTCATTGTTTCTTTGCCTTTCCATACCTTTAGCTTGAGTTTTCCATAGGAACAGCTATTGTACTCTGTTGAACTCTTCTTGAGTTAGTGAGTCTACCCCTCCCATGGTCCCCTGTTTCAAGAACCCTTTTAGATCCAGGTGTTCTCTATCAAGAATATCCTGCAGTTCATGATCCTCCATATCCATCTCACTTTGGGTCATTTCTTAGTCCATTTCCAGCTCTCCATCGCTCAACATAGTCTCTTTATGTTTATTAATATTTCGTGTTTGTTCACTATTTTCTTCTTTCTCCTTCTCCCTTAGGCTGCCTTCCATTACCTGATCTACCTTTGTTATCTCTTCCTATTCTTCGAGTACTTGGAACCTGTTCAGACTAGCCTGTTTCCCTTCTATTTGATGTTGCTTTAGCCCGCTTTTACCCCCTTTCCTCTATATCCCACTTTGTGAAAGTTTTTAGTATCTTTCCCTGTGGTATCTTTACTTTTATTCTCTATTTTACTGAGAGGGCAGTCTCTAAATAGGTGCCCATGCTCATGGCACTTATGACATCTGAAAGAAATGTGTTCATAATCTACTGTTTGTACCCATTATTCATCAAAAACTTCCAATATGACCTCATCTGGTAGAGCTATGGAGAGATCCATCTCCACACATATTTGTGTGAAGGAAGTATATTTTCCCCTTCTGGTGGCCTCAGATGCTTTGAAAAAATTCCCTAATTTGTACCCTATGGTAGATAATGATTTAGTTTGTCAGTAATCAAGAGGTAGGGAGTAGAGTCTTACCTAGATCGGGACCGAAGTGAAAGTCTCTCGCTCTGGGACAAAATTCATCATCTACGACTGCATGTAGTGACCTGCAGCTACATAGAAGTAGGGCCCTCCTTCAAACACCTTGTCTTTGTCCTCAATATTTCTAAATACCACAGTGAAGAAACCCTTTGACCCAAGATGTAGGTCTATGCCTCCTTTAGTTTCCAGTGGTATTTAATACACACTTGTAGTGCCTTTTCAGTGGGCCATAATCCCATGAATTTACAAATGATATCATAGGTCTGCATGTGGTCCCTGTGTGCTTGTAGAGCAGGATCATTTAAAACTACTCTGGGTGTAACCTCAGCCTTGGGTTTACATGGCCCCTTTTGCACTTTGTTTTCTGCTCCTTGTTTCTTGTCTACGTCCTCATTTTCTTTTGTTATATTGTCCTCCCTTGTTTTGGTTAAATCTTGTTCGTCTTCCATGTTCCTTATCCCCTCTCCTAAAGGACCTCTAGCAGATTCTATTGGTTTCTTACCTCGATTGGCCACTGCCTGCTTATAGGAGAGAGTGGAGCTCCCCCCTTTGTGCCCCTCCATGGAGTTCAACACTTATAGAAGTTTGAAACCCTAGCTCCACTTAGTGATTGTTCAAAATCATAAACAATTATTATTCATACATAATAATCACATTTGCATAGTTAGTCTAGATAAGTATGACATAATTTCACAATGTATTAACTCATACATGAATGTCATAACCCTAACCATTTGCATAGTCCAATCCAACTTAGTATGATACATATAACATCAAGATCCTAAATGCAATAACCCCAATCATCAAGTTAACGTAGAACATACTCATCAATAACATATAACATAACCCTCAAGTTATATAACATAAAACGACAATAGAAATGCGTATGACCACATGTTATTATCATTCATTACTATCCAGTACATACATATGACTACACTAATCAACTAGCATCTATCATGTATGTAACCATAACACCAATATAACGAAAAGTATATAAGTAACCCTAATTCTTAAAAAAACCATTAACCACATACCTGCATGCCCAACATACAAATATATATGACGATTTGCTCTTACCTCTAAATCTAGTGTTGAAAGCTCGCTTTGATGATCTACATCTCCTTCTCTTTCTCATCCAACACATCAACATCATAACATAACAACAACATCATGATGACACAAACTACATGTAATGACCTCACAATGCATGTTTGACCTACTATACATGCATAACTATAATCATGACAATGCATGCATAACAACATATAGACACCATAATGCATAACAACATATAGACACCATAGTGCATAACAAATGCATATACAACCATACACTCATCACGACACACTTCACAACAACAACATCCTCCTTCACATCAAAACATCATTACAGCCATGACTGACAATATGAATATGTAATAAGCTTATAAACTACAAGCATAAACAACACTTATGCAACCAACATGAATGCATGACCAACACACCACCCATCTAGTCTGAGGCATGAGCCATGCTATGATACCACTTTGTGGTATCAGATATGACCCAAAGAGAGTGCAACACACCCTGATACCACTATGTAATACTGTAATACCCTCCTCCTACATCTACCCAAGTAACTGGCCAACTGGGGTAAACAAGTGACGAGAATTTACTATGATGGGACTCAACCTCCTATGTGACCTTAAGGAAGTGGAATCAATGAAAACACACCATAAAAACCTTCCACATTAGAAAAATACTCTCATGAACCATCCCAACCTCTCAGGTAACCAGCCCCCGAGTCCCACTAAGTTTTTGGACCAGTTAACATTTGGACACTCCCATGATATGGGCATGCATGCATCCATAAGTTTCTGGATGCTCCCAAACCATGGTATGCTAGCATCCAGGGACTATTTTTCTCAGTGTTGTTCCGGTGTCCTTGCGATTTGAACAACATTTTCAAGCCCACAACCCATGTCACTGCCTATAACTAATGAAACCTTCGTAAGAGCAAAATAACAAGGGAATGATGATACAAATGCAATTACTTGAAGAAGGGCTTGACTTGACCCGTAATATCCATGGTAGGCATTTCATAAAACATATCACAAATGTGTAATCTATAAGAGCAAACAATAGATCTAAGAATAAGGGTCTCATATTTATCTAAGAATCACTAACAATTATTGTTCCCTTATATCATTAGCTTCATTATCATCTATTAGGCCATAGATACATTGTTCATTCATTTACAGATCAAAACATGAGGAAAGCCATACATCATCACTCTCGTAGTACATGCTTATAACCAACATAATAACAACATAAATATCAAGGATAGATAAACCATAGGATCCACATATAAACTAGTACATTTACACATAAGGTACCAAGGGAAGAACCTCTTATTAATGAATGCAAGAGCCAACCTGGTATCGGACTACCGCGATCCACCTAACCACAGATTGGCTGAGCCAAATCTCTCTTCATCCAATCACCCCCATGCCATATTCCAAGCATGAATATGGGACTCAAACCAAAAGAACCAACTAGGGAATTCCGAGGCTAAACCACCTCACCGTCATCAATAGAAACCAAGCTTCATTGCAATCCACACTGGATTACTAGGCCAACACAATAATCATGTAAGAACAGGCTTTACCATGATCTCCACTAGATCACTAGACCAAAGCAAGAATGGACGCCACTGGATATCTCTGCCTACCCATTGGGGAATTTTCTTGTCTCCTATTCTCTCAGGCTTTACCGCAATCCACACCAGATCACTAGGCCCAAAACTGAGACCCACTCTCTAGGCTTTACTACATATCCCATCCCAATATTAGTAGGATCGATGGAGAGAAAACACCTCTAGGATTTACTATATATCTCGCCATTCACAGGTCAAGGATTCCTAGGCCCATCGAGGCACATAATCGTTGGCTTTAATGCAACCCACAGTCTAGTTTAGGGGTCACTAAGTCAGTGGCTTTACTGTAATCCACAATCTAATCTAGGTATCACTAGCCCATGTGTTCTTTCTTTTGGAGATCCACCTCACCCAGCTTCAAATCCATCTGGAAATCCATCTCAACCAAAACATGAGAACCCTACATGATAACCTCATCATAACATGCCTATACAGAAATGAAAAGGTTAGGCTAAAAAACACTGTCACAACTGGCCAAACCCATGCCATAACAGCAAAGAACTACATGCAATACCATGCATGCCAAATCTAGCAAGGAAATCAAACATGCAAATCGATACCTACGAAGAATCCTACTGTAGCTACTTCATCCTACTCTTCCTTTCTTGCTCCTTCCTTCCTCTTACTTTCTTTTCCTTTCTTTATCCAATGCCAAATTTCTCCAAAAAAACTCTAAGTGTCGAAGAGTATGAGGGACAAACAGAATAGGAGGGAGCTCCACCAAAACCTGTCAAAATATTGCCAACTGATCCTCATATGCCTTTTTATCAATGAGGCCTCTATTTTCTTCATTTTCCAATATTTTCCTTCAATTTCCTCCTCACATATAACCTGTGATCTTTCACCTTCATTTTCCCCTAATTTCTTTTATTTTCATAAATAAATGTGCCAAATATGTTATTTTCCCTTTCCAAATCCTTTACCAATTTCCTTAGCCATAATAAACTAAAGTGAGCACACACTAGGATGTTTTTTCCCACCATTCAACTTCGAATATGTGTCCCATGACCGTGGTCTTATCTTTTTTACATTGATTTTTAACCAGGGTTGTTCAATTTTCCTTGGTCAAACTAGAGAAATTCAAATTTCTATTTCAACAGAAATCTTGGAGGTAGTTAACTAAGGTGACATGACACTTCTCACTCAGTTAATTTGATTTGGGGAATCTTGAGTTAAATTCAATGTGATTGATTGCTAATTTTTGGCAATATATTTTAGTAAAATTGAGTTATTGTTAATTAAACTACTTCTAACTATTAGTTGATTTAGTGGAGGTCAAGTTGTGGAAGTGGAACTTCAACCACACTCAGTGATCAACCAAACCAAAATAAATGTTGCATGCAGAGAATTTGAGCTACCCAAATGAGGTGGAGATTCCAAGGTAATGTATTATCAATTGTAGACTATTCCCAAGTGTGCAGGTGGTGCATGTAGTCAGAGGAAGGACCCAAAGGAATAATGTAATTCAACTGAGGGAATTTCCTAATTAATAGGGGCCTAATTCCTCAAGAACAATGGAAGGAAATATGAACCTGGAGGGCTTGAAAATTGGCTATGTGTTGGCCAGTGTGAGTGAGTTAGGGAGAGGGATAGACTATACACTTACAAGGTGTGCTCAAACTTGAGAAAACATATGTATTCATCTCTATTCGTTGATGAATGCAATACAGATAGGAAGGGGTTTTGAATAGTTTCTCTCCCCTAGATAACTCTTTGTGCATGTGTGATGTTTCCTTTTGCTTGTCTATAATTTGTGTTCTATATTTTGAATTAACTTCTGCAAATCAATAGAGTGACTTTGAGCCTTGTGATTTAGTAAATTTCATTAGTAGCTTCGAATCTACACATTAATTTCTACATGTTATCAAATCAGGATTCATATCAGAGGAGAGATTTTGAAGTTGTCATTGCAGGAGGATCAAATTTTCAAGGTCAATTATTTAGAGATAGAAGGATGGCTTTCTATGGACTAAGACTCGAGTATGCCCTTTATGGAAGATTGAGTTATGGTTCTTGGATGGATGCATTGAGGAAATGCTAGAAAATAATGGATTGAAGGAATTCATTGATAATTATACCTTGAAACCAACAATAGTTGATGTTCATGATCTGCCGGAATCGACGAAGTGTGTAGCTAAGGTGAGCAGAATCATATTGGAGGAAGTATGAAACCAAATTGCCTCAAATATCCATGGGAAAGAGACTCTGTATGCAATGTGGAAAGAATTGACAGATATGTTCCAAAATAGTAGTGACCACAAAAATTTTGCACTCAAACATAAACTTTGAAATATCAAGATGCAAAAGAATGAGAATATTTTGCAGTAACTCAGTAGGTTCACACAATGTCATGATGAACTTGGTCAAGTTGGTATTTCTCTTGCAAAGGATGATTTGGCAAGCCTATCCCTTCTAGGCCTTCCTAAGAGCTAGCACAACTACTAAGATCCAATAAATGGGAGGGAGGAACTACCAAATTGGAAATGCTTGTGGTTTGATTTGGTATAAGAGGAAATAAGGCAAAATACTAGAGATGAGACTTCATCTAAGGGTGAGGATGAATAAAAATGAACCTTAGATATAAAGGTAAAAAAGGGAAAAGGGAATAAATCCCAATCCAAAGAAGAATATTTTCAACGGGGAAAGAAGAAATACTTATCAAGAATCAAGTGCTTTCACTGTCATGAATTTAGGCACTATGCCATGAAGTTTCCACACAAGAAGACAAGTAAGAAGGCCTCAGGAGGAGCAACGTGTGAGGAAATGGCTTCATAGTTCTATCTTGACTTTACTCTCATTGTGTGCATGTCCAACATGGTGATGGGAAGTGTGTGGTACTTGGACAATGGTACCATGTTCCACATAACGAGAAACAAATATTTTTTCAGTCATTTGGAGGAGAAAGTGCTCTAGATGCACATCGAGATGGGAGATTATGGATGGTACAGTGTGACTGGGATTGGTGCAGCCACCTTTCAGAGGGAGTCGAGTTCCCATCCAAAACTCAACGATGTGATGTTTGTTATGGGTCTCAAGAAGAATCTTGTCTCTATTGCAGTTTTGGAAGATTGTTGCTATGATGTGATCTTCAATAAAGGAAAGGCATTCCTAAGACACAGATTCATAGGACAGGTGAAGTAGATTTGGGTTTGGGTGAATAACATATACAAGTTGGATGTGGAGGATTGTGTTGCATTAAGAACAAAGGCAGAGAAGGTGCAGAGTCACAATGTCAGTGAACTTTAGAATATATTAATTTTCCATTTTCATCATGGTGCTTTGAAGATCATGCAGTAGATAACCATATGCCTTCATAAAGGAGCACTAGAGCAGTAAGACACATGCAAAGGGTGTACCTTGGGGAAATACACAAAATCCACTTTCCATGATCGGGATGACAAAGCACATGGAATCCTTGAAAGGATTCACTCTAATGTTTGTAGACCTTTCTTGACAACCTCCATGGTTAGGAAAAAATATTTTCTCATTTTTATTGATGACTTCTCACAAAAATATATTCATTTCCATATTTTTCCGTCTCATCTCCTCTGATAACAAGGATGAGACTATTTCATCAAATTTCAAGATAGTTGTATTGCTAACTATTCCAATAACTAGACCATCCCAAAAATCTAGTTGAGAACACTAGAAAGTGATGTACTTATCTTCATCTGAAATTTTAATATAAATAGATAACAACTGGCTTACCACAATATTAAAGGCCTTCAAATTCTCTGTCACCGAATCTCCATCCTTCCTCTATAGGTTACACAAAGTTTTCCATAGGAATAGTTTGTTCACCAAAGACTTAGATTGGTATAAAGTCCCTAACTTGTCCCACAAAGTCTTCACCGTAGCTTACGCTAATACTTTCAAAAATACTAAATTTGAGATACACAACCGTGTTATGCTCTTTGCTTTCCAATCCAGCTTGGCCCAATCTTCATTTGACATTGCCATTGCTTTAGTACCCAAATCTACCATGATCCACTGATCTTTATCCGCAATCAGATCCTCCATCTTGAGTTTCCACCACTCAAAACTCTGACCATTAAATTTCTCAATCTCTATCTTTCCACTGCTCACCATCTTCTTTCACTACACGAACTGATCCCACAGATCTCCTACTGAACAAGTTCTACCACAGGCCCAAGAAAAACACCTTATCAGCAAAGGCATCCCCTTGAAACCGAAACAACTATGATACCAAATGTAGGTTTTAACCCTATAAAAAAATTACCTACAAACAAATTCTAAGAAACAAAAAATAAATAATGAAGAGAATATAAAACAAATACTCCCCTAGATCCACAAATCGGGATTACCAGATTGATTTTTCATTATACACCTTTCAATGTTACAATACATATATATACATGTTGAAGAATTAATAAACTCCAATCCATTAACCCTAGATTAGAACATAGTTGGAGTTCTCTTAACGAGATCTACAAAATACCATGGGCAGAAAACCATGATGCCCAATACCATGTGTAAAACCCATGCACAAACCCATAGGTAGGTCCACCCACCTAATATAGGGTCCAAAAAACATTTCTCGAGGCACTGCCCCAGACCCCGTGCAGGAGGGCTAATGCCCCACTATTTCAACTGGTGCATGTGACTAATTGTAGAAATAATATAACACACACCCAACATGATGAAGGAAACCCTTTCCCTTGGTAAATATCACATTGTAGCCATGGTACTCCATCGTGGCAAATGAAACCAAATTATTCTTCAAACATGGAACATACATGACATCTTTTAATGTGAGAGGAGAACCAGACTCCCTCTAAAAGGTAATAGTACCAATGTCAATCATGCTATACCTCCCATCATCTCCCATATCGATGTGCATCTGGAGTTCCTTCTCCTCCAAGTCACCAAAGAACTCTTTCTTGTTGGTCATTTGGAATGAGGCTCCACTATCTAGGTACCACACACTACCCATCACCGATGTCACCATGCAAGTAATGAGGGTGAAATCTAACTCGAATTGTGAAGAAATATCTTCATATGCCACTCCTCCTAATGGCTTATTACTGACCTTCCTGTATGGACACTTTGTGGCTTAATGTCTTAGCTCGTGATAATGAAAACATTTAATCTTTGACATGTCCTTCTCCTTACCGACCATACCGAAATCTGATTTGGAATGGGATGAATTACCCTTATGTTTCTTCTCCTTTCTAGTGAAGCCACAGTTCTCCTCATCATCATGTGTGGATGAGGATCCATAACTGGTGTTATGCTGAATCTCTTCATGTACCATGTTGAACCAGAACCACTCCCACTCTAGTAACTTCTCCCTCCCATTAACTGAGTCTTGGTACTTGTGCCAACTCTTGGGAAGGCCTATAAGTGCTAGGCTCACCATATCGCCTTCAACAAATGTAGCATCGACACTTCAAAGCTCATCTTGACATTAGGTGAACTTGGTCAAGTACTTCAGTATTGTGTCTCCCTTCTCCATCTTGATATTTCTGAGCTTGTCCTTTAGTGCCAACTCCCTGTGGTCATTGTTGTTTTGAAACAAGTATACTGAGGCCTTCCACATTGCAAATGGAGTTTTGAGAAAATGTGATCTCAAACTCCTTCTAGGATAATCCTTCTCGTCTTTGCCACAGATTTTCTCCACTCTGTTAGATCTTGAGCATCAGTTGAATTTTGAATATATTTGTTTATGAATTCCTTAATCCCATTGCCTTCCAGCACTACCTCCATCATGTCCTTCCAAGAAATATAGTTCTAACTACCCTTAAGGGCATATTCGAGTCTCAATTCGTAGAACGACATCCTGCTGGCTCTAAAGTATGATACTAGAAATTCGATTTCTCCTACAAAAGATAAACTCATATTCTCCTCTTCTATAGTGATTTCATTTCTCATACCATGTAGAAATTCCTTATAGATTCAAACTGCTAATTGTAATATGCTAAAACAATAGACTTGAATCTACTCTACTCATTAATAGAAACAATAAACGATCGATGAAATCAGGAATCATATAAGAGAAAGAATACAATCACATATAACACAATTATTTTTTGTGGAAAGCCAAAACTAAAATCCCCTTCTATCTGTATATTGCAATAATAAGAAAATATAAGAAGATTACAATGCTTTTCTCAAGCCCAAGCAACTTATCCACTATCTCTATCTATCTCACTACTTCCTAGACAAGCTCAAGCAAATACTTAGCCAAATTATTTGTTTCCGATGTCTCTATTTCCTTGCTTTTTTCCCTTGGTAATTATCCCCTATTTAATTGGGAAATTCCACAATTATAAATTGTGTAATCCTCATAGGCCTTCCTATGATTACATGCACCATCGGTTTAATTTAGATGATTTTACAACTGATAGTACATCATCCCTGAACTCCAATATCTACTCAGTATTTCTTTGATCTGACATGCATGAGTTATTTAAGAGTGAATATTTATTTTACTAGTTGATCACTGTAGATAGCACCCCACTACTACAGGCTGCACCCCATTATTGCATACTACACCCCATTGTTTGATAGGATGCACCACATTGTACATCAAGAAACACCACACTTGACTATAGGTTACACCCCACTACTGGACCTCCCACTAATCCTGTCATTAGTTGGAATTATTTTAAGTTAATTTAAGTCAGTTGGACTAAACTAAATAATTACAATTCAAAATAAACTTAACTAGTGCTCCTAATCGTAGGAAACACTCTACATGACTCTAGTTATACCCTCAACTCAAATTAAGTGAGCTAACTCATTCAAATTAACTTAGTTAACTATTACAAGTTGTCATGAGATGTGGAGTTACAATTTTATCCCCAATTTAATTCAAGGACAAACTTAAAATAGGATTTTGTTGTTGCATTTTCAAAAACCATGAAGAAATAATTTGAAATGATAGATCTTGGTCTTTTGAGATATTTTCTTGGCATAGAAGTTGAGAAATCTGAGAAAGGAATTTTTATTTGTCAAAAATAATTATGCTAAAGAATTGCTAAAAAAAATTAGGATGGAAAACTATAAATCTTCTCCTACGCCAATTGCAATAGGTACAAAGTTAAGTAAGGATTATGAAGGATAATATGTCAATCCAACTCTATTGAGAATATTGGTTGGCAACCTTATGTATCTCACAACTATAAGATGAGATATTATGCAAGGAGTTAGATTTATTTCTATATTTATGGAGTCTCCAAAAGACTCAAATTGGAGAGTAGGAAAAATAATTATGAAATACATAACAAGAACTACAAATTGTGGCATATTTTATGCAAGCAAAAAGAAGAAATATTTGGTTGGATATGCTGACGATGATCTTGCAGGAAGTTTGGATGATTGGAAAAGTACTTTTGGTTATGTGTTCCATCTTGTTTCAAGTGTGATATCATGGGCATTTAAGAAGCAGTTTATTGTGACACTTTCATTAGCAACAGAAGAATATATAACAGCAACATCAACAGCATGCCAAGCATCATGTTTATGGAGAGTTTTGAATGGACTTCAATATAAGAAACAAGGATCAACAACAATATGTTGTGACAACACCTCAGCCATTGCACTATCCAAGCATAATTTGTTTCATCAAAAGAGAAACCATATTGATACAAGATATACTTTTGTTAGAGAACTTGTGCGCAATGGATAAGTATATTTGAATCCTTATAAGGTGAATTATAGGGGACTATTGATTTTGGTATAAGGAGAATACAAATTTAATTAGTGATGAGATATTACTGCAAATTTCACAAAGATGTTTAAAACATTCTTTTGTAAATGTTATAGTTTTCTTTATATGTGACCAATTAGACAATCACATTAGTAATTATGATTGATAAAAGCTCATAGGTGTATATCAATTACATGTGCAACCACATTAATAAATGTAGTTGATATAAGCCCATAGGGTATATCAAGAACATGCATAACTACATTAATAATTTTGGCTGATATAGGCATATAACTACCATATAAATAATTATTAGGTTTATGGTATGGATTTAATATTAATGTTAATATCAAGATAATTTACTAAATAATTATAATAATTATTTAAGTAATTATTAGGTTTTATAATAATAAGTTTTAAATATTGTATTTAAATATTAGAGTTTTAGTAACAATAAGCATAAGTTAAGTATTCAACTGGGTAAGTAATTTTCAATTAACATTGAAACCCTAGTTTTAACCCAAATATTTTGTTTTTATAAAGCTAGTTTTTAATTATTGTAACCCTAAATATTTTGGTAGAAAATAATAAACCCTAAATTATAAATCCAATACTAAACCCTAATGTTATAAACCCTATATATCAAACCATATTACAAATGTAATATTATAAACCCTAATAATAAACCATATATTATAAACCCTATATAATAAACATTATACATTAAACCCTGTATTATACACCTTATATATTAAACCCTAATATTATAAAGCCTATAAATTAAACCATACATATTAAAAACCCTATATTATAAACCCTAATATTAAAACGAATATTAAAAACCCAATATTATAGACCCAAATATTAAACCCCAAAATTATAAGCTTAAGTGTTAGATATGGTATGGTGAATGAGGTTGAATATTGTTAAATATTGTAAACATAGTGTTCACCAAGTTTCATTGTGGCCAACTACTTAAACATTGACTACAGAAGGTAACATTGTTTGAATAATTTGGTTGACTATGTTTGATTATTAACATTAATCAATAATATTAATTGTTGATTGTGTTTGTCGAAATTTGAAGAGCGTTTACTATTAAACATAATCAAACATAATTAACCACACTAGTAAACGTGGTTGACTAATTTTGTAATGTTGCAATGCGGCGATGGATAAATTGCAATGTGGTTGTGCATATGATTTATATTATAAACTCTAATATTATAAACCCTAATAATAAAAACCATTATTATAAACCTAGTTTATATCCTAATATTAGAAACCCAATATTATAAACCATATATATTCAACACCCTATATTATAAACCTAGTATTATAAATCATAATATTACATCCAATATTATAAACTAAAATATTAAACCCAATGTTATAAACCCTAATATTATAAACTCAAATGTTAAACCCTAACATTATAAACCCCTTTATTATAAACCCAAATGTCAAATATTGTGAATGAGGATGATTATTGTTAAATATGGTAAGCATAAGGTTGACTAAATTTCATCATGGTCAGCTATTTAAATATTGACTATAGAGGGTGACATTGTTTGACTATTGTGGTTGATTGTGTTTGATTTTTAATATAAATCAATAATATTAATGGATGATTATGTTTGACTGAAGTTGAAGAGTGTTGACTATCAAATATATTCAAACATAATCAATCACATTAGTAAGTTTGGTTGACTAATTTTCTAATGTCGCAATACAACATTGGGTAAATCACAATGTAATGTAATATTACGATAATAATTGTCACATTGTGACAAATTTTGAACATGGGCGACAATCTAAACAATGACTATAAGGTTGACTTCGGTGACTAATGGTGATGACTATGTATTACTACTAATATTAATCAATAATAATAATAGGAAATTATATCTAACTAAAGTTGAACAATGTTGACTATCAAACATAGACAACAAACACAGTTGAACATAGTCAACACATTACTAAATGTGGTTGAGTAATTTGGTAATGTCGCAATGTGACATTCAATAAATTGCAATGTAATGTAATATTGTGACATGATTGTCACATTGCGACAATACCTGTAATAATATGACAAACATTAAACTTTACATATTAAACCCTATAGATCATAAACCCCATATTGTAAACTTAGTGTTATAAACACAATATTAACCCCAATATTATAAACCCTAATATTAAATCTACTATTATAAACCATAATATTATAAACTCCATATATTAAGCCCTATATTATAAACCTTATATATTTTTTATCCTAATTTTAAACCCTAGTATTATAGACCATATATATTAAATATCCTATATTATAAACCCTAATATTGAACCCAATATTAAAAACAAAAATATTAAACCATAATATTATAAACCCAAATCTTGAATACGGTGAATGAGGTTGACTAATGTTAGATATGGTAAACATAGGGTTGACTAATTTTAATCATGGTCAACTACTTAAACACTAACTATAGATGTGACATTATCTAACTAACATGTTTGATTTTGTTTGATTATTAATATTAATTAATAAAATTAATAAATGATTATGTTTGATCGAAGTTGAAGAGCATTGACTTTCAAACATAATTGAACATAGCCAACCACATTAGTAAATGTGGTTAACTAATTTTGTAATGTCACAATGTGACATTTCATAAATTGCAATGTAGGGTAATATTATGACAATGATTGTCACATTCCGACAAAGTTTGACCATGGTTAACAATGTAAACAATCACTATAAAGGTTGACTTGTTTTAAGAATGTGGTTGATTATGTTTTGCTATTAATATTAATCAATAATAATAATAGGAAAATATGTTTAATTGAATTTGAAGAGCGTTGACTATCAAACATAGTCAACCAAATTAGTAACATGTGTTGACTAATTTTGTAATGTCGCAATGCAACGTTGGATGTATTTTTGTACCATTCCAATGTCACAACATGTTTGATTATGAATATTAGTCAATACTATTAACAAGAGAATATGTTTGACTCAAGTTGAAGATTATTTCACATATTTTTTTATGGTTAACCATACTTTTCTATGATAGACTATGGTTGCCCATTTTCGACAATAGTTGATCATGTTCAATCATAGAGACCTTGGTTGATCGTGTTAGACCATTCTAACCTTGGTTAACCATACTTGGCCATTAGAATTTGGTAGAACAAGGGGTTTTCAAGGTTTAGAGGGACATCAATGCTTGACCAAGGTTGACTATGGTTGCCCAAGGTTTACCATGGTTGACTATGGCTAATGAAGGTTGTGTATCATTCAACATTAGTGATAATGAGTGATAACAATTTGGCATGTTCGATCATAGTTGACCATGGTGGATCATGGCCGACCATAATTGACCATGATTGATCATGATCCACCTTGGTTGACCATATTTATATAATAAACCAACATACATAAGCCCCTTATAAATATATAAACCCAGTATTATAAACCCTAATATTAAACATAACATTATAAAACCTAATATTAAAATCCCTATATATTCAAAACCCTAATACCCTAATAGATATTATGAGTTATATTTAAATTCAACAAATCAACAAAACCCCTTATATTATAAATCTAAATATAAACCCTAATATTATAAACTCTATATATTAAAAACCTTAACATTAAACCTTCATATTATAAACACAATAATCTAATATTATAATCCTAAATTATTATTATTATATCTAATTAATTAAAATAATAATTGATTTCATTTAATTTTTATTAATAAAATATCGCAAATCAAAATGAGAAATTAGACATGATAAAAATATAACCTTACCAAGCTTGCAATTTTCTTTTATTAATAAAATATATTTGTTTAGAAAAAATTTGGCGAAATCACATAATTGATCAATTGTCGACGTGTTTCGAACCAACTAGTGTTGTTCATCGTCAGCACAGGTTGAAGATATAGATCCAGTTATCTGTATCTTCAACCTGTCCTGACAATGAACCACACTAGTTGGTTTGAAACGCATCGACAATGTGATCAATTATGTGATTTCGCCAAAAAATTTCTAAACAAGTATTATGGATCACATAAGTCTAAATTCCTTAATAATAAAATATATTAATAAATTTATTTATATTAACTATTTCTTTTACAAATTTATATTTTTATTTAAAAATGTAAAAATACTTTAACCTCCAACTGAATATGAAATTAAATATACACATGCTCCTCACTCATAATAGATTATTGTTCCGATATCATTTATTTTTATTCAATAAGAAATAAGAAATTATATATATATAATATATATATATATATATATATATATATATTTCATTTAAAAAAAAAAACACGAACACAAAAATATATATATATATATATTTATTTTCAATTTAAAAAAAAAAACACGAACACAAAAAACTGTACCGATGCTGATTAGTTTCTATAGTCAAATGTTGAATTTTAAAATGTACAAGGGGGCGTACATGCGATCTGCATTTTTGGGGCTTTCATTAGCTTCCTTCTGATAGCTTTGACTAATAAACAATCCAAAGTTTATGTTTTCCTCTTATCGTCTTGAATTTACATGTGATTCCTCCTTTATCAAACATTATGCATCGTTGATCACTCATTATGCCGACACATAATACTAAAGTTTATTATAAAATTTAATTAAAAAACAACTGTTGTCGTTTCGTCATGTAATTTGTGCATTTATGATCTACAACATAAACCTGTACAACCGACCATATGATCATTCATTGGTATCAGAAATTGATTCAACCCAACACAGCATTACCCTCTATCTTTGATCATTTTTGTTTTATTAAATAAACAGAAACTTAAAAGCGAAAATTGAATTTGAAGAATTTCAAATTGAAGTGTATACAGAGGCTATGACTAACACGAATAATGGCAGGAAATAACCCATGGCATGAAAGTGACCATAGCATGGCATGTAAGAATTGTCAGTGTAAAATGTGTGCATGTCACTAGAAACAGGCTCGGTCTCTAGCTTCAGCGTAGGCAATTCATTTCTTTGATGGAGCGAGCAGGAGTTAAGGAATTTCTACTGGTTCCAAAAAAATTTACAAGCCATTTTCCGAAACAGATACGCTTATTTCCTTAATTAACAAATAAATAATTACAATTAATTAAATTTTTGTTTACCATAATAAGAAATTGAAATTTAGTTATATAGGTTTAGTAATTTTTTTTTGGCAAATGTTAATTCTATTAACTGTAAAACAAAGTAAAAATACAAGGGGTCGAGGTCTCAGCATTCAGAACATCAGAAACTGTTCCGTGTGAGAGAAAACCAGATACATAAGCAAGAGAGCAGACACCAGGAATTAACCAAGAAAACATGAAGAAGAGGTGATATGACCGTCTGTGTAGAGCACATGACCAGAAAGCGAGACCAAGACATTGCTCAAAATTCCAGAAGATCTGTTCATTGCCACAAATCATGGAAAGAAATAAGAGCGCTTGTCTCAAGAGGCTGAACTAGAGCTACATCCAAAACCGCCTGAACTTGATCATATTAGTCATCAGCAAAACCAAAAAATATTGGGCCCAGAGGGCCTCAAAATGCTGCATCCTCATTCTGAGGCTCCTCCACCACCAGACAGGCGTTATCCTCCCATGCATCCTCATATCCAACATTTTCACCGCCTGGGTGCCTCAACAGGGGACGCGTGTCACTATCATTATCTTCCTAGCATCTGGAGGCCTAGAGGCGCTCGGAGCATTGCTCCTTTCAAGCCTCTCCCCCATACCTTTCTCCTAGCTTTCCTGCCGTTACCTGCCTATTACTTTGACTACTAGCCTCTCTGAAAGCCTCGTGAGGAGGCTCAAACATCATAAGCACCCTAATTGGATGCGGAGATTCTTCTTCAGAGAAGAGAATGGTGATATTGGTAGAGATTACAGGTCTATTAAGATTTCTTTGAAAAGTAAAATGAGTGGTTTGAAACCCATGATATGGAGTTGGACTACGAGCAGGATTCACAGGCTGCCTGCTGTCTTCCACGCCCTCCTCGACTCCCCCCGGAGCGACTCCTCATTCTGTGGCGTACCATGATGAGGAGAGTAAGGAGAGGCGGATAAAGGAGAGTGGTTAAACAACACAAGAAACTGGAGGCAGAAACAAGAGAGAAGTTATACAGCACAGGAAACAATTTTAGATAGGGACAGTAGGCCTGTAAGTGCGGACACAAGAAACTGGAGGCAGAAACAAGAGAGAAGTTATACAGCACAGGAAACAATTTTAGATAGGGACAGTAGGCCTGTAAGTGCGGCGAGAGCGGCACATGTTGAATAGCAGGGGCAATTGAGAGCTGACCAATGTTTCCAGAGACAAGTCTACTATCGAAACGCATAACTATCCCAAGCCTGAGATAAACAAGGAACAGAATGCACACAGAAAACTCCCCTTTGTTTGCAGAGACCAGCCTGCCCCGCAGATCCGCATCCGACTCCAACTAGGACGAGCAGTGAATGGAGAGAGCATGCCAAATCTTTTGCGCTGTCGAGTATCCATCAAGAACCAAATGAACTCCTGGATTGTCAACCTCTTGAACCACATGAATTTCTGGATTGTCGCGTTGGTCTGCATCTGGCAATACCATGCACTTATTCATTAAAGCTCATTTATATCTCTGGCATCCGGATTAGGCCTAGTAATTAAAAATATTAACATTATTTATTAATTTTAATATTAACAAAATTACTAATATTTAATTTAAATTTAAATTAAATAATAATAAGTAAAAGAGGTTGAATCTTCCATTACATTAATGTCCAAAAATTCGCTGAGCATGAAGACTTCCGCAATTATATAAATATATACATAAATATTGCTCAAAATTATAAATATATATATATATAAATATAATATATAAAATAAAGCATTTACAATTAATATTTTTCTTTTTTCTATCTAAATTTATTTTAATATGTTATACGAAAATTAAAATAATAATAATAATAATTAATGGTAAATAAATTTCTTTTTTTATATAACAATTTAACATAAGTTAAATCAAGTAAAAATATTGTATTTTATGAGATATTTAGATGTTTACTCATTAGTATTGTTTTAATTAATGAATCTCATATATATATATATGTGTTGTTTGGCGTGACTATTCTGATATATTATTTTTAAACCGTTTTCAATATATTATAGTTAGTGTCTCTATATAAAATAAAAGTATGTAAAATGTGAATATGTAGATTGGTAATAAATATCCAAAGTACTATTATACTTTTATTTTAAATTATTAATATATTACAATTAAAAATAATAAATATATGAGTTAAATATACATACATTTAAGAAAAACATGAAATGAGATTTTTATTCGTGGAGATTTACCCTTATTTAATACAATACCACGGGCCATACCATATATTTTCAATACCACATGTGTAAAAAACCATAACTTATTTCATATGACACTTGTTCATATGACATTTTTTGTAATTTATCATTTTAATTAAGAACAAAAAGGGCACAACTACTTTGGAGATAAATCTCAACCTTTGATTTTTGTATGCGGCTAAGAATATTCTAGAATATTCCATGGAGGTTAAATACCTACCATCCACCTAATAATTATTAATAATAAAATCATAAGAAAATCAAGCTTCTTTATGGTAAACCCTTACCCAACAACCTTTGGCAATATTTATGTTGAAATATGATGGTTGAAGCCTCAGAGGAGGCCTCTACCCCTCCTCTAAATGATGCGATGTCATTTGAATCATTAGTCTCTTCTCTCAAGATGTGACATATCTCAAAACCCCAATCCCATTTTGTTAAAAAGTCTGAGAACAAACCTATAGTCGTGTTGCCTCTTGGATTCTGCCACGCCTCTCTAATTTTCACAAATCGCATTCTAATTGGTAATCTCATTGGGATGTGTTCATCTCCCATATCAATGGAGCAATGGATCGATAAAACCTGGAAACCCATGATGAAGGGAAACTTCAGGCTTTACAATTGTGGTAATGGTTTCTTTGCTTTCTTGTTTGAGTTGAAAGAAGATAGACACATTAATTTTTGTAATGGTCCATATTTATTTGCTTCTCGTGGAATGTATCAGAACTCCTTCTCATTAGATTTTGATCCAAATGATTACATACCTATTGCATTATCGGTATAGGCAAAACTGCTAAGAATTCCCTTATCTTACTAGAGTGATGATTTCCCGCAAGCGATTAGGAATGGGTTGGGAAAATATCTAGATAGAGTATAACACAAGGTCACTAGATGCATGTGTTAAGATCTATGTCCAAGTTGATCTAGAGAAAGGGTTTCCATCAAAAATCAATCTTAACTAGAGTGAATGGATCCATTTATAGATGTTGGACTATGACAATTTGTCATTCAAGTGTAAGTTCAACCACCAATATGGACATCTTTCTAGACATTGCCAAAAATATCGAGTAGGAAACGAGCAAAGTGAAAATGTAAACCTAGAAGACCAGCGGAAAACACAAAAGAAAGGGAGAAACAAGGGAAAGGAAACAGTAAGAAAAAATCAATCATATCCCAAAAGAAATGTTTCTTCCTCGTTAGCAAGCCCATTGGAGCTTCTCTAATCTCAGGAGGAAAAACAACGTGAACCACTAAAAATAATGATAGGGGAAGATATTCCTAAGGAGGAACACAAAGAAATGGAAGAGGAGGGCGATGGGGAGAATTCATGAGACAAAGAAAGAAGAAAGAATTCACTAGGAAGGAAAGGAACAACTAATTTTGGAGGATAATTAAAAACCTCTAGTCCTCGAAACTATAATCAATCCCCAAGAAACTTAGTGGAACGAAAAAAGTCCAACAATAGTTAAGGCTAAGGAGCCAAAATCTAGGAAAGTAGTGATAACGAAGGAAAAACAGATGAGGTGGAGACATGAACTCAACAACTTGGAAACTAAAAGTAGCACAAACGAATGAAATACCATCTAAGAAGGCAACGAGAGAAGCAGAAGAAGAACAAAATAGAAAATATTGGAAGCCAACCCTCAATTACTAAAGTCATAAAACAATAATAGTCTCAGATCAAGAACAAGATATAGAAGATAGAGGTAAAAATACAGTCATCCCAAAAAAAAATGAAATTTCTATCTTGGAATATAAGGGGACTGGGAAAGCTCATAAAATCCCTATCAGTCAAAGACCTAGTTAAATAAGAAAGGTTCCATATTCTTCTACTATGGGAGAAAAAGTTAAAAGAGAAAGACACTCTAAAAAATGCAAAGAAATTCTAGAGAGATTACATTGATGTGGCTTAGCGTTCTCATAGTGAATCACGAGGTTTAAGAACATTCTAGATCAATTCTCAGTTCACATTTAAAGAATGCAGGAAACCCCATCATTAGATTACAATGTTACAGGAAAGGAATGAAAGGAAAGAATTATCAATATAAATGTATACGCTTTAGTTAATTGTGGAGAGAAAAAAAAAATCTAGAATACTTTGATCACCCTAAAATACATTTAGTAGAATTTAGATAACATTGTAGGAGGATACTTCAATACAATTATTTATTCTTCAGAAGAGTGGGGAGCTAATATTGTCAAGGATACCTTCCATGAAAAAATGGAACACATGGTAAGTGAATGAGATCTTCTTAACATTGTGCCTAAAAAAGGAAATTATACTTGGAATAATAGGTGGTGTAGCTCAAGTCACAAAGTAACTTATCTAGACAGATTCCTATTACACAGTAATTGGTTTATCAAACGAAAAAATCATGCATTCTCAATGTTAGATCAAGGCGATTCAGATGATCAATGAATTTCATTACAGATAAAAGTTTGGGAGAACTTGGGACTAATACCTTTTAGATACAATCCATTATGGTTGTTGGAAGAAGTGGTTGACTTAATAAAGCAGTCTTGGCTGACCCTTCTGAAATGATCCCCTTGTTATGTCTTGGAAAAAAGTTAAAAGCGGTAAAGAAGGCTCTGCATCTTTGGGCTAAGGAGACATATAAACCCCCAGGTATGAAAAATACTGACGTGATTTGGAAATTGGAGCAGTAGCAAAAGTTGATAGAAAAATATCATGTAGATGACTATCACATCCAAAACGAAAGGGAGTTAAGTCAAAAAATCCGCTATCTAAACAAACAAGAGGAGGACTATTATAGACTGAAATCTAGTAATCAAAATATGTATTTCTTCCAAAAGAAGACCAAGGATCAATAATTTCGAAATTGGGTTAGGGAAATAGCTTTAGAAGGTAATCATATAATCACTTCCTATACTGATATAAAAATGGAAGCGTTTTTACATTTCCAATCCCTTTACTCTGGAGATATAGGAATAGAGCCAAATGGTGTAGAAGAATTTGTAAAATGTGTTCCTTCATCTATCTCAAATCAACATCTATACTACAATATTGAGTAAGATGAAGTTATTGAAGCAATATACTCTTTACACCATGAAAATTCTCCAGGACCAGATGGATTTACAATAATGTTTAATAGAACCTTTTGGTCATGTTGACAGTGTTGTATGCCACCAACATCTAAGGGGATCTCCCCGATGTGGAGTCCCAATTAGGCCACAGACCATTTGGTGTAGGAGTCCATCAAGTTGTATGCACTAGCCACCGTTCGAAAAGGTTTCAAAGATATGCCTTAGCGACAAAACATACATAAGAGATAGCAACACCTCTTTGGGGAAGCAAGTATGTAATATTTGTGTGACACCAAATGTAAGATTCACATGGAACTTCCACATATGGTAAACGAAAACAAACCTCTGGTTAGGAAAGTAATAGCATTATCCTAAAGGGGGGCATGGGAATAGAGATAAATGCTTCTTGATTACCTAAACAACAATCATGAAAGCATAACAACATCTATTCAATAATATACATATCTAAGAAACAAATTAGTTCATTAGACTTAGTATGTAATTAAACCAACATATACCATAAACGTAATAAGAATAGTCCTACTATATCTATGATACAGGAGTGAAGAAGTGTTGTCTGATAGAACTTAAGATTATGAATGAAAGATGAAACATTAGATATAGTATTGGAACACGAAGCCACAACTTGCTTCCCTAAAGAATGATCTATATCCTATTCACTACAGGGGAAGCCAAGGAAAGACTCCCAGAATCCAAGCCCCTAGTTTGAGTTATGAGGAGTTATTTATAATAAATGACAATGACCTTTGAGCTTCCTCATGACTCTTCAACTCCTATGACCTTTCATATTCTATACATGACTCTTTACATTCCATATGTGGATTTTCACATTCCAAGTGTGTCTCTTGGACTTCATTACATACAACTTATTACAAAGGACAAATTACATATGAGATGGTGACTATATGAGACAAAACTTATAATAGGAAAAAGTCTTATCAAATTGACAAACCACTTGCTTCCTCATGGATCTCATTGGTGATGTATGTATGCCATGCTCGGAACTATATATCTGTGACTTTGACTTGAACAAAAAATTCCCCTACATAACACATCTTCACCTCTAGTTCCTCTATCAATACAGTCTTGGATTTTGGTTGTACATTATTCCATAGCCATGGGAGTTTCATGTGAGCTTTGACTGTTGTGATGGCATATTTTAGAATAATGTCTTTGGTGATGCTCAAGCCTTCTTTTTGATGTGTGATGGATATGTTCTATGTAGTGCCCGATCTCCTAGAAGATTATTTCCCTACCTCGTATTTCTTCGATTGATACTATTAAAGGAATCTTTTGTGCTAGAGACTCAAAAACATTATGTAGTCGATTGTAAGCGGCAATGGTGCTAATCGACTATTCTCCTAGACACATATAGTTATGATGGTGTAGTTTGAGTTGAACCCTCTCTACCTCAATGACACTCCTATATTTTCTCTCCAGATGTTGTGGATCTTCTAGATATTTGGCATCCCATTCCTAAGGGTGATTAATCACTATATTTGCCACTTTCAAGAGTTTTACGACTTCATGTTCTTTTTTATGAATTCCAATGAAAGGAGCCACTACTTGTTATAGAAATATCAGATCATCATATAACCATGTCATGGTGTCCTCCATTGGCCCGAGTTCCTTTGCATGGTTGAGTGTCATTCTATGGTGTTGTTGTTGTGTGAAGATAACTGTTGATTCTCTGTAGTGAGTTCCACCTATTTCTTTATTGTAGAAAGATCTCTCCTTAGTCTAGCATTTTCATTCAATAGGTATTCAGAATTGTCCTTTGCTACTGTAGCAAAAGGAACATTTTCTATCATGATTTCCCTAGGATTCGTTCTGGTATTTGCAGTTATTAGCTTCTTTGTAGATATTGAGACTCAATTTTGAGGATCATTTGGGAAGTATCACCACCTATGTTGCATGATCCTCTTCTTGAGTTGATTAAACGTGACATTGCAAACATCCATGACTCTGTCCTTCGGTGGAGGTGTGATTCCCATTTCACCGAATGAGAGATAACTACCCATGAGAGTAGGTTCTTCTTGAGAACCTCGTTCATCATCCATGAGTTGGATGGTATCCTCTTCCTTCAACTCTTGTTCTATATCCTTAGTTAAATTTTTTCCTCTAGTCTCTTTGCTACTTCTTCCTCTTGGGACTACTATTACCATTCTTGTTTTATTCTTCTCCTTTCCTCTTCTTCTTCCTATTTCTTTATGAGAAACTCATCTTGCTTTCTCTTCTCTTCTGATTCTAACTCTCCCTTGCATTGTTCATCTTGAATATATCTTGTGTTGAAAGGATCGAATTTCCATTTCTTGCTACTTTCTTATGTCCAATCATGCTTGATCCTTTTCCTAGGAGATGTACTCCTTGCTTGAGAAGTTGTTTGTGCTGCCTCTTGTACTTGTATATTTGAAGCTGGTGGATTTTGGGTGAACTGGCTTCCATTACTAGATGTGTCTTTCTAACTACATTATACCAGTTTTTCAGTTTCTTATCGTTTATTGTGGACATTAATGAATAACCCCAATTGAAGTCAATCCTTTCATCATGTTGCATGCACACTCTTCTCAGATCGTATCCACAAAAGCCTTTAACTGCAAAGTGTAAGTGGTCTAGCTCCTATTTTTATGCTCATGTGGCCTTATGTGATCTAATTCAGAATATTAGTTTGTAGTTCTAAGATCTTCCTCAGAATATAAAGAATATGCTTTAATTGTGCTTAAGGATTCATCAATTTTTACAAGAATGGAGAGTTTTTTTTAATGTTAATTTTATGAAAAATTTAACATAAACCAAAAATTGAACAATGACATAAACATGTACAAAACATTATCAAAAAATCATTGCAACAAGCACATGATAAATAAGTTCGCCCCTCCTGGACTACGTCTCCTTGGTCCAGCTTCCAATGGCTTGGGCCTCTCTATTATGATCAAAGTGTAAAAATCTATGTTTACAATGCTGAAATGCTTCTAAAACTTGCTCCAATGAGTCAAAAATACTCAAAAAATGGCTCTCTAACCTCTTTTTGAATCCAAATTGGTGAAAAACTGAAGAAGTTATGACTTATCCCAGTTTTCCACCTATTCATTCCACAAATTGCTCCAAAACCAGAATGATCCTACAGATTAGCCCCAAAATCCGCTAAATGGGTGAATGTTTCGCCACGCAGAGGGACATAACCTATCAATTGTATTGCAAATCACAATCGGTGTAAAAACCCGGTGGATGGTCTTGCGAACAAAGCGGAAATTATGCAATTGCGATATCGATGGACCCAATGGGATTATTAACCGGATGCATAACTTATCGCATCAAGGATCCCATCGTTCATCGCAATTGGTGGAGTCTTGTTGGTGGTCGTAAATATGCAGGAATTTTGTGTGATTTCGATTTGCGATATCACAATGCAACCCGAACCTATTGGGGGCTGATGACTAAAATGCCTTCCCTTCACCGATTGCGATTGTGATATGTGATTACCTTATAACATCACAACCATGGTTGTTCTAGGGCCGATTTTCAACACCTTCCCTCTTGTGACTTGCAATTTACGATATGCGAGGGTGGCCAATGGTAGACTACCACTTGGCACCTCCTCAATCCCATAAGGGCTTTGCCATGTCACCCAATCCTGCCATGTAAACAAGTCAAACCTAGAATTTGACTTGCTCTAACTTCTACATACGAGCTTGGATTTGAGTGTCATTCACACCATTGGAATTAGAATGATGAGCTCTTCGATCTGAAGATAAGCTTAATAAAATTCTGACACTTTGATGGGCCATTTTTTATCATAGTTTTGATCACCTGATCACTCCTCCCCATCGAAAGTATTTTCCACCCCAAAATATCTCTTTCAATTGACTAGTAGATGAGGGTACAATTCCCCCACCTTTCCAACCTCCAACCATTTTGCTTTTGAAGGGTTTTTACCCTTGAGCCCCACTCGAAGATAAGCAATACTTCCCCTTTTTGTTGTCCTTCTTCTTCTGCCAAGTATAGTGTCTTGTTGAAGCTCATCAAGGTATTCTAGAGAAAAACCTTCAATAGAGGGAATCTGAATATTCTCTCCTTGATCTTCAATCAAATTAGGCTCATATAATCTCAAACTATCAACATTAACAATGGGATAAATTTGCATATATGAAGGCAAATCAAGCTTGAAAGCATTATTACCAATATTTTCTAGATTTAAATGGACCATAACGGATTGGTTTCATATTTTTACCTTCACCTTGAAGCCTTTCCTTGCTAATGTAAAGCCAAACTTCATCACCTACTTGAAACTAATGATCCACACAATGCTTATCATGCCTTGCCTTATACTTGCCTTGACTCTTTTCTAGTTGTTCTTGAATTGTTTGGTGAATCAACTGAATTTGCTCAATGAATTTGTTTGCTTTGTCTGTGTCGCTATGTCCATTTATAGCTACATATTTCTCAAAGATGAAATCCAAAGGAGATTTAGGCAAATAACTAAGACATGCCTCAAAAGGCGAAGTTAGAGTAGAAGGGTGTTTTTCTCGATTGTAAGCATGTTGAATATAATGCAATTGTTCATCCCGCAACTTAGGATGTTTTCTGCAATATCATCTTATAAAATGAATAAATGTCTTGTTAACCACTTCAGTTTGACCATCTGTTTGTGAATGGAAGGTTGTACTTTTCTTCAACTTGGAGTCCACCAAGTTCCATAAATTTGACAAAGAATTCCCAACAAATCAGGAATCATGATCACTTACAATAGAAGTAGGTAATCCAAAATGAACCCATACATTTTGAAAGAAAAGTTGAGTTGTTTGTTCAACTGTAATTATTTTTTTACAAGTCATTAATATGCACATCTTTATGAACCTATTTGCAACTATGTACAAATAATCATGCCCTTTTCTTGATAAAGGAGGACCTCCTACAAATTCTACAGAAGCACTCTCCCATGGATGTGAAGGCACTAGAAGTGGTGTGTACAATCCTAGTTTCCTATTAATAGGCTTACTCACTGCACACAATGAACAACCTCTGATAAAATGTGACACACTTTCAAGCATACGATGAGAGTAAAAGTACCTCTAAAGATTTGCCATTATTTTACTTACACCGAAATGTCCAACAATAAGAGAAGTGTGTGCTTCCCTTGTGACATTACTCTCTCTCCCTAAACACAAAGTTTTGCCAAATGATACAACAGATTATCATTCACATGGTAGTCTAATTCCTCAATTTTGTGGCCTTGACTCAATTTTGAATATACCTCTTGAAAGTCAATGTCATGTGTGTATTGTTCAACATAACTTTCAGGAAAAACATAATGATTCTTGAGTAAAATGGCTACACTAACAACTGGTCTAGAAAGCATAAATACCTTTCTTGTACCTGATTTCAAAGTGGAATTGATGTAAAAATCCCATCCAACGAAAGTGCCTTGATTGCTGCAATTTGTTTGAGATTGCAGATATTACAAAGGTTGACTATCAGTGTGAATAATGATTTCTTTTCCCATTAAGTAATGCTTTTGTTTCTTCACAATTTGCACCAATGTGTAAAGCTCTCTATCATATGTAGGGTAGTTAATAGAAACACCAATAAAAATCTCATAATGAAATGAAATGGGCTTACCATGCTGTAAAAGTACTGCACCCATGGCATATTCACTTGCATTTGTGTGTATTTCAAATGGTTGTTTCAAATCCAATAATGTCAAAACTGAGGCTGAATTCATCTTTTTGTTTAAGCATCGAATGTTTTTTTTTGTTTGCCTCCCCACTGGAAGAAAACCTTGATGTTGGTCAAAGCATGTAGTGGTGTTACTATGGAAGATAAATTGGCAATAAACTCCCTCCAGTATTGGGTTGCTCCCAGAAAAATCCTTACTTTTTTAACTAATTTGGGTATTAGCCAATTCACAATGACCGAAACTTTAGAGGGGTCAATCTTCAACTCACCTCCTCCAACTATGTGTCCCAAATACACTAAGGAAGTTTTCTCGAATTCACATTTAGACATATTTAGAATTAACTATTATTTTCTCAAGACATCCAACACTTTCCTCACATGCTTGACATGCTCTTCTCCTGATTTTCTGAATATCAAAATATAATCTAAATAGACAATTACAAACTCATCAAGAAAGGATCTTAGAACATCATTCATAACTCTCATGAGCGTTCCAAAGATAGAAAGGCATAACTAGCCACTCAAACAATCCCTATTTGGTTTTAAAATCAGTCTTCCAAATATCCTCCTCAGCTATTCTAACTTGATGATATCCACTTCTCAAGTCTAATTTAGTGAAATAGTTTTCTTTCTTCAACTGATCTAGAAAATCATCTATTCTGGGAGGTGGGTATCGATTCTTTAAGGTAATTTTATTCAAAGCTCAATAATATACACACATGTGCTAGGTTCCATCTTTCTTGGCTACCAAAATAATTGGTGAACCACATGGCAAAGTAGTGGGATGAATTACACCTTTATTTAACAATTCCAGGACTTGTTTCTTAATTTCTAAACTTTCCAGAATTGACATTCGATACATATCGATATTTTAGAGTGGACAGTTTTGTTGTAGCTGAATTTCATGTTGAATTCCCCTTTTTGGTGGCAATCCCTTTGGTTCTAGAAACATATCTCCATATTGATTGATCACATCAACCAATTCTATTTTCAGCTTCACGTCACAGCCTACTAAGGATTCATGCTCCGTGTCATTCTTCTGCTTGATCATAAGGAGCACGAGATTCTTGCTAGAATTTACCAGTCACTTCATTTTCCCTGTGCTTGCTAAAGACAGATTAAGCTTTCTACAATGTGCTCTCACAATATACTCCACTCCATCTTTGAATTAATGATATTTGTTCTCAAATTTATGGAAAATAACTTTCTGGTCATACAGATACGAACTTCCCAACACAGTGCCAGAAATATCCAGTGGCACTACATCAAATTTGACTTCATCAACGAAATTGGCAGTAATAGAAAACTTGAAAACACATTTTCTTGTGACCTGAATATTTTCATCCTTGGTTATCCAACCCAACGGATATGGTTTATGATGAGGCACGGTTTCTAGATCCAACTTCTTGACCAAGTCTGTAGAAATTAAACGTGCCTAGGATCCATTGTCAAGCAACATATCAATCTTGGTGTGTTTGGAAACAACTATGATATTGAACAACTCAATTCTGTTTTCTTCATTTGAAGCGTTGTTGGATTTTTTTGTTGCGTTGGTGCTTGCCACGGCTCCCTCCTTGCTTGTTTTTGCCATGGTTTTTCCATTAGTGACCATGGCTACAATCTTTGACTCATCATCTCAGTTGGAACCCATGTCTTGTTGTACGTCGACCTTTGTCTTTTTTTTCCATTTATTGTTAAATTTCTTTAGTCTTAATTCAGGATTAAGCTTCCAACAATGTTCTTCATCATGGCCCTCTTTTGAACAATTCTTTCACATAGGTTTCTCCCCTTCCTTCTTAACAGAAAAAAATTTCTTCTACTTTCCTTTAGAATTCTTTCCTTTTTCACCACTCTGGAATGGCTTCTTCTTACCTTCTTCTTGTATAGTTTTCCCTCTTGCTTTGAGGTGTGTAACTTGAACACAAACCTCATCAATATTCATGAGATTAAACATAAGAATGGCATGTTGAAGATAGCTATGAAAACCTCCTATATATTTCAACAAAGTATCTTGTGACTGGAAGTCTACTCCTAGCATAAGAGCTCTTCTCCTAAACTCTTGAGTATACTCTTGCACATTTTGACCTTTTAACTGTCTAAAATTTTGCCAATCCATGATAAAAAAAATTATATGTTCTAAAGGGTATAATTGTCTTTTTATAGTAGCAGAAATCATACCAATTAATAGAGATCTGACCATGTTTTTTAACCTCCTCTTGGGTCTTTGATTCCCAGCATACAACTATTACACCCTCCATTCTCAAGGAAGATAACTGAATATTTATGTCATCCTCTTGAAGTTTTTGAATCCTGCAATACACCTCCAACTGAGAATCCAATTATCAAGATTCTCTGCATTAAATTCTCCATTGCACATTACCAACTCGAATTTAACATCAAGTTTTAGTAGAGGTGATTTTCTAGCTCCTTTTGAATAATGATGATGGGTATGAGTAAGGTTTGTATTAATGGAAGAGTGTGAAGATTCTTTTGAAGAAGAACATGAAGAAGATGGTGGAGAGGGTGGAGGTTTGTCTCCATTCCCATTATCTCATTTTCCATTACCTCCGTCTAAAGATCCTTCTCATTTGGGAGGTTTGGAAATTTCTCCTTGCAATCTACTACTCCTCTCTGCATAGAGGACCTTCACCATCTTTTTCATATCAAACAAAGCCTTTCTGAAGGTCTTCTCATCTTCTATCATGTTTGTAGGTTATCCTTCATGAGACATGATCTATGGAGTCTCAACTACAACTTGAAGCTGAACTGGTGTTGGAGATTGTGGAAACCTTGCTCTCCTTCCCCTTGACCCAACTTCAGGGCTTCCAACCAGCTTTCCTTCACCTCTTTTGGGTTTTAACCTTGTAAGCATGACATAAACGTGCAAACAATTAAATCCTTCTTTCAAAAATAAAAACATAGTGCTTCAATACCAGCTTGATCTGATTCAGAATATCAGTTTGTAGTGCTAAGATATTCCTCATAATATCAAGAAAATACTTTCATTGTGCTTAAGGATTCATCAATTTTTTCAAGTGAAATGGAGAGTTTTCTATGTTAATTTTATGATAAATTTAGCATAAACTAGGAACTAAACAACAACATAAACATGTATAGAAAATCATCAAATACACATTATAACAAGCACATGATAAAGAAGTTCACCCCTCCTAGGATATGTCTCCTTGGTCCAAATTCCAATGGCTTGGTCCTCTCTATTATGCTCAAAAGTGTAAAAATATTTGTTTACAAGACTCAAATTCATCTGAAACCTACTCCAATGAGTCCATAATACTAAAAAATGAATATCTAGCCTCTTTTTTCATCCAATTTGGTGAAAAACTGAAGCAGTTGTGACTTATCCTAGTTTTCCCACTATTTGTTCCACAAATTGCTCCAAAATCAGCATGATCCTACAATTAGCCCCAAAATCTGCTAACTGGGTGAATATTTCACTGCGCAGTGGGCCATAACCAGTCAACCTTATCACAAATTGTAATCGGTGTAAAAACCTGGCAAATGGTCTTGTGAATAAAGCGGTGATTGTGTAATTGTGATGTCAGTGAACCCAATGGGATTATTAACCGAAATGCATAACTTATCGCATATAGGATCCCATCACTCATCACAATCAGTGGAGTCTTGTTGGCGTCGTAAATATGTGGGACTTGTGTGTAATTGTGATCTATGATATCACATTGCAACTCGAACCTGGCAGGGGTTGATCACTGAAATGCCTTCCCTTCACCGATTGTGATTGTGATATGCAATTACCTTATCGCATCACAAACATGGATGTTCTAGGGCTGATTTTAAACACCTTCTCACCTGCGACTTGCGATTTGTGATATGTGGGGGGGGGGGGGGCTAATCGTGGACTGCCACTTGGTGCCTCCTCATTCACTGAAAGGCTTTTCCATGTCATCCAATCCTATCATGTAGACAAGTCAAACTTGAACTTTGACTTGCTCTAACTTCTACACTCGAGCTCGGATTTGAGTGTCATTTGCACTGTTGGAATCAAAATGACAAGCTCTTCAATCTAAAGCTAATTTTAACAAAATTCTAACATTTATATTTTTTTGGCATAATTTTGAGCACCTAATTATTATGGCTCTTCAACTCATATAATCTGATCCTCAAAGGGAAAGTGGGACATGGTCCTTTCTTCCTTCTGTGAAGGACTCATGAAAACCATTTGTTTAATGAATGTGCTACTTTTTGCAGGACCACCTTGTTGGTTACATATCATGGTATTAGATGTGGAGAAATATGATATCTAAAGAAACATATGTGTGTACCTTTGGGTAGAGAAAACCAATCTGTGATATTATGCAATGACTCCTTCACAAGGTCATTCCTATAAGGAGGATCAATCTCATATATCACGTGTAATATATTCTCTGCTAACCTATCATATGCCCCTCTAAAACGCAAGTGAGAAAACACCGCATAATGGAAGGATAGTGGGAACTTATCATGCAGGGTCAAGTTCCAATACATTCCTGGGAATGCATATTGCACACAAATTCCATGCAATAGAAACAGAGTCATGTAAAATTGTCGTGCGTAGTTTGACCTCAAAGGTGTTTTTGCCTACCCCACGTGATGGTGCAACTCAAAGTAGAGGATATATGCCCAATTGAAAGCTTTACCACATGTAACCACCATATTTAGCATATATATATCTAGTTTTCTTTGAACACTTCAATGTTCTTTTGCCCATGCAACCGACAACACATAATAATCAAATGATAATATACACCCCTGGGAATGCTAGTCAGATAAACTAGAGATGGGCGATGATAGAAATTAGTAGACTCTTGACACTTATATTTGATGATGTCACTTCTGTCAAGGTCATCCCATCTAGTGTAAAAGTCATTATTATCATACTCTATGGCCATTTGCATCTCGTAGTAGGTCTGCATGTCTTTTCCAAAATAAATGGCAAGCTAGCCACCACTTTCACTACGCAACACTAGATGAGAATCATCCATGTGTGTAATAATCCACTTAATCAATTTTTGCATAACAGATGAGTGGGAATCTACATGTGATCCTGTGCATCGTAGACTGCTTGATATTTATGTATTTTTCCAAGTCCTCCATGTTTTCGGGGAACTGTTTCTACATGAAGGTGTCTTTGATGCTTTTCCATGTGACCTCTATTATTTATTTAACAATCAACTTTTCAACATATAGAAAATATGGAAGTAATGCAACGTGACAAAAAGAAACAAATTCTAGACAATGCAACAATAACATCACACAAAATGAGATAAATGTACACAAATGAATGTGAAAATTGATTTATTTGCTTGGAATTTTTATTTTTCCTTGTCTTTAATATATGAATCTCTTATATTAATTTCTCTTGAGAATATATTTTCTTGATCGTATATACTTAATACACAAAATTTTGACTAGATTGTTTCTAGTTGAAGTTGGAAAAATGTTGCTCAAGAGTAGAATTTGAAGATTAGAATTGCAAAAGCAATAAAAGTCTATTTCATGTACACTTTCCTTGCAGCATAAAAATATCATCGAAAGATATTTGCAACATGACTCATAGCTTTTGACAAATATATCGTGGAGCATACCATATAAATGCAAGCTAGAATATTGATCTCAATTCAAATGGGCTAGACCAAGCAATTTTGTCAAGTCGTAGTTGAAGTTCCAATCAAGTACTTCTCCCAAATGACATACTATTCTCTCTCGATGTACCTCTTCATCCTTTTACCTTGATTTATGCCTAAATATGTCATTCTTAAAATGGGAATTGGAAAACACAGTTCCTTTAGTTTGTAAATAAAAATTGCTTAAGATTTAACACCAAAATTCCATAAAACAATTATTGGGGTTTTGTAGGTTTTGATGCATATGTGTTCAATCATATGCTTCCATAATCCATATTGTATTCGTAGTCTATTCAACTATCTTGAAGTTAGTTATTTGCCTATATATATCAAATATCAAACATTTCATTGGCTTGTGTGATGCACATAATTGATTTTACAACTAATCACAACAAAATTTTGCAACAATGTTAGATGTCTTGCTCATTAAGCTAAAATATGAAGGAAAACTTACATCATTCCAATAATGGCATGAGGACTCTATTGAGAAATGTAGCTTCAGGAAGAAATTTTTGCATAAGCTGAATGTCACAATATGTAGGAAGCAGTTCAAGAAATGTCTTTAGTGACCACTAACAAAAAGTGGAAAATTACTCCATTTTGTAATTGCACTTCATGAATAAAAGAAAAAGTGAAAGCTTTTATGCTTTGAAGCCAAGTAGTATTAGAAATCCAAATGAAATGTTCTAGAAGCTCAAGAACATTTATGAATTGGATTACCATTTAATCTCAGCTATATATCTCAAGATTAAGATAGGTGGCAACTAAGATTGAGGAGATTAGTTGCTAAGATTCAAGGCATTAGTTATATTATTTCAAAATCATAAATAGGACAAGATAGGAGAGGTCAATCTCATAATAAAAGAGAGAAAGAAAGATAACATAGGACAAAGTGCATTCAAGGAGAAAGGAATAGATTGTTGAAGTTACTAGCCAATACAATAGACTCTACACAACTATAGCAATATTTTCCATATATGTCATACTTTGTCTTTAGTGATTGCTTAAGTGTTCTTCAGTGTTGAAAGAAGAGGAAGAGTAAAAAATGGCACGAAGGAGAAATTCATACTAATGTATCATATTTTTTCAACTTTTTCCTTTCTTACATGAGGTGTACACTTCAAATCTAGGGGATTTAATGACCATACAATTGCTAGTTAATGTTAGGTTGTAAAGGTCACCTTGTTGGCTTTTTCGAAGGAATGGAAATATGATTCAATGGAGAAATACCTCTATGTGTCTTTTATTTCACTCATTATTCATTTTTCAACCAGTGTGACATTAATTGAACGTTCAAAAAATTATTTTTTTTGTTAATACATTTTTTTTACTTGTCTAATGAAAGAGCACTAAAACAACAATCAACTAGGATCGCAAAACTTACATGGTATCAAAGCTTTTCTCTTATTGATATTCTCAATGGTTTATAGCAATCAATTAATTGCCAAAAATAACTAGTAGTTAGAGGGTTTAAATTTTTATTTTAAGGATTAAATTTTAGATCTTGGAATGTATGCAATAGGTCTGAAAAATGGCTTAATCTAGCATCAAATTTGAGGATAGATTAGATGGAAACTCAAATTTATTGTCACACAAAGTGAGTGTTACAATTTATTAGAAGAGAATGATCAGTGTGATATTGTCAAGGATGTTATGCTTATCCTACAGATTTGTGGTAGTGGCCAACTCATAAATAAGCGAAGGCAAAGAGGAAGATTATGAATACCATAAAGGATCATTTGATTCCTGATATATAAAAAAAGAAAACAATAAAGGAGATGTTTGATGCCCTAGTTGGCATTTACCATAGTGATAACATAAATAAGTAAGCAAAGGTGAAGAGGAAGATTATGAATACCATAAAGGACCATTTGATTCCTCATATATTAAAAAAGAAAACAATAAAGGAGTTGTTTGATGCTGTAGTTGTCCTTTACCATAGTGAGAACATAAATAGGTAGATGATATTGCAAAATGAACTCATACCCTAGAGATTACTATACCATATTCACTAGTTATATTAGCAAGGTCATTTTGATTCATGATCAAATTGCAATAGTTGGGGATAATATTACAAATGCAAAGTTGGTATACATGGAATTGAATGGATTATAACTTCACTTGGACCATTTATGAAAATGTTCCTAACTTTGAAAGGTTGTGGGAGGATTGTATTTAAGACGAGACTCTAATGCAGTTAAAAACCAACGATAAGTGTGATGACAAGATCCCAACCACATTTGGTCAAATAATTAAAGGCAAAATTAAATGACTCAACAAGGATAAAGGAAACAGTAACAAATCAAACTCAAAGCCAAGAAAGGACATGAATCAAATCAAGTGTTTCACTTGCCATAAGCATAATCGTTATACATCATAGTGTCTAGATAAGGAGAGTAAAGGGAAGCAATAGCAAAAAAAAGTAGCAACTTTTACAAAAACTTGTATGAACAAGTTTCTACCAAGTTTGAGAAGGATTTCTCAATGGTATCGTTCTTTTCCACCAATATGGTTACTAAAAATGCATGGAATGTGGACAATGAGGCATATTCATTGAGGATTTCTCAATGGCATCTTTTCTTTCTACCAACATGGTTCCTGAAAATGCATAGGACAACCTAGAGAGAATTTTGTTTAAACAATGGCTATCTAATTGATGTATCTTGATATTTTGCTACTCTAAAGTAATACTAATGTGTACATGTGTATGCCCCCCACCCCATTTTTGTCTTTTTAATTAAATTGATTAATTAAGAAAAACATAGTATAAACATGTAGCAATATAAATTATGTTTTTTTAGATATTTAGTATTAGCAGGTCATGATCTTGCAAAAAAATATATTTACAAT
>APFE031666330.1:127367-189423 GCA_000404065.3 Pinus taeda
AACCACAAAAAAAAAAATATTTTTATAAAAAAATAAAAACCAACTAAAATAACTAGCGATAACTAGGCAACCCAAAATCCTCCCAAAACATTCTCAATGCTTACATGCGACAGGAAAGAGATCCTTAAAGACTGCGAGTCTAAAATGCCAAGCTAGTCACAAACAATTAAAACATATCTACAGATTTCACAATGCAGCGATTAGCATTTATGATTGTTGATATTTGGATTGGAACGATGGTATTGCAGTTTAAGCAAGACAAAGATAACATTGCCACTATGACGGGAATGTCATAACCATAATATAACTATGAAGATCATGACAAAGAAATATCTTGCAAACCTATGTTGTTTATTAAAGGAAGATTGCGTCCTCATTGAAACCTATCGCTCTTCAAAGTTCATGCTAATCCACTACATTGAAGAGGATAGAATTACTGATCCTGTAATATTATGAGACTGATTGAAAAACTATGGTGAACATGACTCCGATTCTGGACTTCGCAATGCCATTTGTATTGCTGGTTCTCGTCCTCCACAAAGGATAAATAGGATTGTGGACATCACACATGCTTATACAGAAGGATTTGCTGTGAGAGGTTCGTCTCTGGAGCCAAGTAACCCCATAACGCTCATCGCTGGTGTGCGAGCATCGATATCTTTGAATATGGGTTAGTCCCGTGGAACTGTGAATAAGAATGAATTGCAGCCAAACATGAAAATATCCGTGCTGGGAACTTGTAGTCTAGTGAGAATTTTGAGTTTAATATGTGGAGGTGTGTAGTTACACCAAAATTTGCAAGTGTTAGTAAACATTACAAGCCAGTAACTAGGATCCCAGGGTGGAAATCATGAATTCTATAAAAATGCGGTTATTCTTTCAACACCCCCTCAAACCCAACTTGGGGGAATCTACCCTGGGTCCAAGCTCTGATAATAGCTTTTGTGTTGGGGTTGTAGTTGAAACAAATCACACAAAGATATGAGAGGAAAAATCAAGAAAAATAGTTTAATGACTCATAGAGATTTAAACTGCACTGGCAGCGAGCCAGTGGTTGATATAGTAGTTATTAGCAGCATCCAGGTTCCTTGATAATTTTCAGGTTTACAGCGTTAAAATATCGCGTTTACAACTTTAAAAAATAATTACCGAGTTCGGCCGGATTGTCAAATGTAATTCCCAAATTCGTCCATTCTATAGGGTTCGATGTAATAATGCAGTTGTTAAAAAATAGAAAATTCAAGTATGATAAGTTTGCAATTCATATGAAAGTACGACAAAGAATGGTAAATTTTATTTGTAAAATCGTGTAAGATAAATACATAAACCAATACATAGGAGGCGGATTTGGCCTCAGTTCATAAAGTGATCTCTGGGAGAGATTTGAAGTCCCAGAAGCCGCTGCTGTCCCACTGAGGAAGAGAATAAAGTGGTAACGGACAGCAGCTCGCCACGCTGGTACGCGCGCAGCCCCTCGTGGAGATGTCGATGGTCTGCATACAGATGGAATTTCATCGAATTTTGACCGTGAATGTCAAGCCTAACTTGGCGCTGCCCTGGAAGATGGCTGGTCGGACGACAGAACGATGGACGAAGACGGGAGCAGCTGCAGCGGCAGTGGAGGTCGGAATTCTAACGTGGACGGAATTTGGGAAATCGACATGATGTCGCTCGGTGCCGAGCAGGAGCTTCGCAGCATAGCAGAGCGCATGGTGACTGCTGGGTCTGGAAAGGAGTGCGTTCGAACTGCAAGAAAACATTAGGTGAGCGGTAAATATAAATTCAAAATTCAAATTTCGAGCGGGCTGGCAAATTCAAATTTAAAATTCAAAAAGAGCGTGTACACTTTAACGATAGTCTGTCGTCCGTATTGTATTAGATGCAGTTGTTTGAGGGCAAGAAATATTTATTGCATCATTAATTCCAAGTTCGGCCTGTTCGGAAAAATGAAACGATCCGAAAATATGGGGCAAGAGCTAACCAGTCTGCTATAGGGCATTAAATGACTGGTTAGCTGCATGCCTTTTAACACTCTCCGCTATAACTAGGTAAATGAAAAATAAGGGGTATACTATAAAGTTAAAAGGCATGCAGTTAACCAGTCATTTAATGCCCTATGACAGGCTGGTTAGCTTTTTCTAAAACATGGTGTGTCATGCATGTTCAGCAAAACAAATCTCAAATGAAAACTCTTAAAAACAAGTCATCCATACCATGCATTGATGTTGGTGAATCACTAAGTGACTTGTTTTAAAGAGTTTCCAATCCGTCTGCTTTAGGAACTAATAACGAGGCATGTGGCAGACGGCTAGAGTCACCAGAAAATGTACAATATAAACATAATGTTAACCAAATAAAATTACAAAAAATTATGTAGTACGACAAACTAATCGAGCTCAACCTATCCAATATACCAACGAATAAAAGCTAAACTCCGTACAAACTAATCTATTTACACCTCAAAAATAATAATTACTTCTTGAAAAATAGAATTGCTACGAACGGTGAATCCTTATGATGATAATCCAAAGTGCCTGTTCGGTGCTTGAAGAAGACTTTCATATGAAGCAACTTCTTTGTGTACCGAATAAAGTTTTCCTTTGCTTAGATGTGTTGCTTAAACATACTGTCTACGCTTTTATTTGTGAAAGTCAACAGCATATTCCAAGCTCTCTTGGGTATTTGAAAATGTCTTTCACACTGATGCAACTCGAATCAACATTCCATTGCTTCAATGGGTTCCTTGACTTACTGTCGACACTTTCTCGATCCGTTGAGAAGTCTTGCCGACAGTAACAAACCCATCCACACGCAATCCATGTCACGCACACCCTTCGGCTTTTGGAAACGCATATTAATATCCATACACACCCACACCAGTACCAGACCCATCTATCTTCTTTGTTTTGTGGAGAATCACATTACCTGTCTATTAATCATCAAAAGAAACGCCCCGATTCTTAGCCCAATATTTGCAGCATTCATATTTTCGGTACATTCAACATCCATTCTGTAGTTTGCGAAGCGAGAATATTAAGATACAGGATGGAGTCTGTGTTTGGGGCTGCAGTACGCACGGAAGAGACTCCTGAAGCTCTCCTCGTCATCGTTGATGTCCCAGGTAAGTGATATCCAGGAAAATATAGTTCTACATTTTTAAAATATATCTATTTCGTAATGTTTATATTTATCTGTATTTATAATACTTTTGGGGATAATTTTACTCCATGAATGATCTGTTCAGGTTTTAGGAGAAAAGAACTGAGAGTGCAGATTGATGACCAGCGCAATCTCATCATCAGCGGAGAACGTAGTGTAAATGAAATGGAGGAAAGAACAAAGGACGGAGGGATATTAGATACTGGAGAGAGGGGAGCACACATTCAGAAAGGTTACCAGCATCCCCTAGAATGTGAATATAGCAGACATCACCGCCAAGTTAAAGAATCAAGTGTTACATGTGTCTCTGCCTTTCGTTCAAAAGAATCAGAAGTTGCTCACAGAAGACGTTAATGGCGGTGGAAAACCGCAGCTCGCAGACCTCTCGGAACAGTCAAAGCCGGACGAGAGATCGAACCCCGTCAAGCAACAAGGCTTGATGCTGGAGCGACCTGCAGCAACACAAAACGATGAAGGCGCAAGCCTGGTGGAGGCAGTTCGATCGGATGATTATAAAGCAAAAGCGAATGCAACTGCGGAAGAATCGAAAGTAGAAGCGACTAAGGACGCCGAAGACTTTGGTCATGGGGGCCAACCAATATCAACTCACACGCAGGCAGTATCTGCAGTACAGTTGGGGTCTGATGGAGACCAATCTCAATTGATACAATCCAAATCCAAGCGGCGGAAAAAGCATGATGAAAACTATTTCCCTTCACCAAATCATGAATTTCCAGAGAGACGAATTCACATTCCTTCTTCCACCAGCGAACGTTCAATGTTTTCAAATGGTGAGGTGTTAGTAGCATCGACTCTGCTCGTTTTATGTGCGGCGATGTACCTCTCTTATATTTTAACGTCCCCAAAATTAATTAACATATACAACTAGTTGCTAGGAGCTTGGCCATTTAACTCACGTGCACGGTGCTACAATATTGTATCTATAATCCACCTCTATCTGTACTCCTTGACTTGATATAGAATGTGTGCAGTAAAAGTCTAAGCGAATAAAAATTTAGACTGAGTAGCTTTGCCGTCTCATTATATTATGAGGGTTGTTATAATAAAAATGTATTGCGTGGTTTCAAAATTTGGTTTCAGATCTCCTCTGAGTACTTGCGTTAACGAGATTTTATTATTTATTGAACGTAAAGAAAAGGGCGCCTTCGTCCCGAATACTTAGAAACCAAACCAGAATTGGGCAACGAATACATCGTTTGTTGCAGACTATTGGCATTCACATGTCTATTGTTTCTACGCATTAGGCCATGGGACTACCAATTTTGGTAAGGAGAATACAAATTCAGGTAGTGTTGAGTTATTAGTGCGAATCTCACACACATGTTTAAAACGTTGTTTGGTAAAATATTATGGCTTTATCTATATGTTAGCAAATATATTTATATATATATATATATATAATCCTAATATTATAAGGAACTTAATTTAATTATATATATATTATATATATATTAATAAATAAAATAATATTTTTTTCCTTTTCAAAAATAATAACTTTCATTAAAAGATGAAATTTACATTTTGTATGTACAACAGCTTGCTTCAAAAATTTGATCCTTTGTTTTTATATTGTCATAGGAATAATTGGGCTTTAAAAATCCATGTATCGTTCAAAACGAATACATATATTAACTCTCTACAAAAAAAACTATAAAAAGAAGAGCAATATACATCAAAGAAACATATACATCAAGTTTCTTTGTGTCAAAAGATAAAAAACAAAAATAGACAAAAGATAGTATATGTTTAGATAAAGAGACTCCAGTGGTGTGTATCCAATGGAGCATCTGCCTGTCCTCTATAAAGGTCTGATGATAATATAAAAGCCATGTCCTCTATAAAGGTCTGATGATAATATCAAAGCCCTGTCCATCTATCTCTTAAAAGAAATTCAAATGCCTAGATTTTGTGTAGCACCCTCTTTACATAAGTTGTCCACAACCATGCTTCTTTCCATGTAAATGTGGACACATGAAATTTGATCAAAATGTTGCTTTTAAGTGGGGGATCTCATCAAGAATATGACATAGTATGTGTATGTGACATCTTGATATTTCATTGAACCAATTTATAATCATTTTTGAATCTCCATAAGTCAGAAGCATATGAACACCCTTCTCTACGGCAAACAATAAAAGCAGTTTAAGGTTCATCAATTTTGCATAATTGTTTGTGCCACGTCCCAACCCACTTTGGATTTTGTAAAAATAGTCTTGTTGAAGGTAAACAAGAGCGCCTCCCACCACCCCTCTCCCCCCCACATTCTCCTCCTACAAGGAAGACTCTATAAAAAAAGCTCCATGGGTATGACTTGTCAATGACTTCTTTAGATATGATGAGAGCTTGGGGTACATATTTTTCATCATAAATACATGATTAAATATCAATAACATGTGCGACCACCTTGTGCGGGGTATTTTTTTTTGTTGGAAGTTTTTATGCATTTCTAGAGAGTCGTATACCCCAACAAATAAGGGGAGGTGTAGGTTTTAACCTCGTACAGAAATTACCTGCATACGAATTCTAAAACAGAAAATAAAGAATGCGAGACCATAACACATAAAATACATATACACAGATATTTTCACCTGCATCCCAAAACCGTGACTACTAGCTTTATTTTTCATTATATTCCTTTCAATGTTACAATACATATATATACATGCCGAAGCATCTGATACCATGGACCGAAAACCATTGCACCCAAAACCATGTGCGAAAACCATGCACAAAACCATAGGTAGGTTCGCCCACCTAATATAGGGTCCCAAAAAAATTTCCTCGAGGCATTGCCATGGACCCCGTAGAAGGGTGCTAACCACTCCCTTCAAACCCCCTGTGACCCCCCCACTGCGGAATTGGCGCAACGAAGGGGGGCCTCTGTCCCCCCTCTAACCCCCCGATTAACTAGGTCAGCTAGTCATGGAAAGAATATAACACAACCCAACATTCTCCCACTTGTTGTTTTCTTTCCACAGGGGGCCACTAGAGAGCTCAATCATTTATCCAGCCCTGCAACACCCATTGTTTCTCTAAACCAAGAGAACTTCTCAAAGCTCACAAATTTTGTTAATGCATTTGCAGTATTCTTCAAAGTGTCTACCTTTACCAGCAACACCTTTTTGTCTTCTATCATATCCCTCACAAAGTGATACTAAATATTAATGCGCTTTGTCTTTGAATGGTAAGCAAGGTTCTTTGCCAAGAAAATTGCACTTTGGCTATCATAGTCTATTCTTATAGCTCCCTGTACTAACCCCATACTTGAACACAATCTCTACAACTAGACTGCTTCCTTGCTTGCATGAGTTGCTACCATGTATTGTTCCTCTGTAGTTGATAATGCCACTAAATATTGTTTCTCACTCATCCAACTAACTGTACCTCCAAATAGGTTAAACACATACCCACTTGTAGATCTTCTTTGATCCAAATCTTCAGCCTAGTCTGCATCAACAAAGCCACGAATATCCAAAGCTTTGTCCAATCCTGGTCTTCCTTGGAATCAAAAACCATAATCACTAGTACCATGCAAATACCTGAAAACCTGCTTCACTGCTATCCAATGCTCCTTCCCTAGTTTTGCCATAAAGCTGCTCAATACTCCCACCACATGTGCAATGTCTAGTCTAGTACAGAACAATGCATACATCATGCTATTGATTGCACTTACATATGGTACACGGGACATGTCCTCTTCCTCTTCTTGTGTCTTGGGACACTGTTCACCAGATAATTTTACACCTACAGGAATAGGAACCTTCACCGGTTTATATCCTTTATATTAAACTTCTGCATTGTTGTCTTGACATACTTCCTCTGGCTTAACCAGAGCTTCCTCTTTGCTCGATCTCTTTTAATTTCCATGCCCAAAATATAGTTTGCAACACCAAGATCTTTCATGTCACATTTGGAGGACAATTGGGTCTTCAAATCCTGGATTATTTCTTTGTCATTTTCAACCAACAACATATCATCCACATACAAGACCAAATAAATAACATGGTCTCCAATTAATTTATAATACACACAATGATCTGCTTTTCTTCTAATCAAGCCAAGTCCCCGTATAAATGTATCAACTTTATGATACCACATCCTTGGTGATTGTTTTAACCCATATAGATATTTCTTTAACTTACATATTAGTTCTTTCTTACCCTTCACCACAAAGTCTTTGGGATGCTTAATGTAGATCTCTTCTTCTAGATCCCCGTGAAGAAATGTTGTCTTCACATCCCTCTGTTCTACCTCAAAATCAAAAGCAGAAGCAACAGATAAAAGTAATCTAATAGAAGCTATCTTGGCAACAGGAGAAAAAGTATCACCAAAATCAATTCCCAACACCTGAGACTAACCTTTTGCTACCAACCGAGCTTTGTAATTCTGCACCTTTCCTTTTGCATTTGTCTTCTTCTTGAAAACCCATTTGCTGCTAATGGGTTTCCTTCTAGCCGGCAACTCCACCAGATCCCAAGCCTCATTTTTGTGCGAAGATGCCATTTCATCAACCATGACCTCTTTCTAGAGTTTTCCATCCTCTGAATGTACTACTTCCTTCAGAGTTTTGGGATCATCATCAATAATAGATAAAGAAAAATTGGAATAGAAAGCATATGGACTATAAATTTCTGGATGTCTTCTTTGTCAAACGGATCTTCTCATAACCGGAGTTTGTGGCTCTTCATCTTCTCATTCCTCTTCTGTTGTAAAGTCTTATTCTTCCTAATTTTGCTAAAATTATATCTTATTAGGTTCCTTTGGTAGGAATTCATGTTTAATAACATCTTTCACCTCTCTAAACACCACATCTCAGTTGTACACAACCTTCTTTGTTACTGGGTTCCAAAGTTTATACCTTTTAAACCATCCTTATACCCAATAAAGATGCACTTTCCAGATTTACTATCCAACTTTGTTCTTTTCTCCTTTGGAACATGTACATATGCATCACATCCAAATACCCTCAGATTTGAAAGAGAGGGTTTCTTACCAGTCCATACCTCTTGTGGAGTATTATCCTCCAATGCTGATGAAGGTGACCTGTCGACCAGGTAACATGCAATCTCCATCGCCTCCGCCCAGAATTCTTGTCCTAACCTTGCACCACTGAGCATGCCTCTTGCCCTTTCCATCAACGTCTTGTTTATTCTTTCTGCAACTCCATTTTTCTCAAGCATGTATGGAGTAGTATTTTTCCATGCTATACCACACTTCTTACAGAAATCTTCAAATTCATTCTTTTAAAACTCTCCACCGGTATCTCTCCTCAACACCTTTATCTTCTTCTCTATCTAGTTTTCCGCTAGAGCCTTAAATTCTTTAAACCTGTCAAAGATTTCAAATTTCTTCTTGAGGAAATATATCGATGTATTCCTTGAGAAGTCATCTACAAATGATACAAAGTACACAGACTTACCCAGTGATGGAACCAACACAAGTCCAAACACATCACTATGCACAAGCTCTAATATTTGTTCCGCCCTCTTACCACTTGAGAGGAAACTCACCTCATTCTGCTTCCCATATACACAATTTTCAGAGATATCAAAATCCAAAGAGCTATTAGTCATACCTTCTACACTACCTTTACCATGAAGTATTCGAAGGCCCTTATCTCCAATATATCCAAGCCTTTGATGCCATAGCATGGTATTTTCTCTAGAGACCACTAGATTTTATACTCCACTTTTAGGAACCACAGAACTGTTGCACCCATCAACAATAGTGCTACCTTGCAGCTTGTACAGAGTTCCAATCTGAACTCCCCGCATCAATACCAGTGCTCCCTAAACCATCTTGCAGGTATCTTTCTCGAACATTGTTTTACACCTACATCATCCATCTTGCTTATAGAAATCAGATTTCTGGCCAATGGAGGAATATGGAGAACACCCAGAAGTGTTCTAATCCTTCCACCTTGTAAATTCTACTTAACTTTTCCATGAACAATGATTTTAGCCTTCCTGTCATCCCCCAAGAAGACATAACCACCATCATATTTCTCATACTTGCAGAACCATTCTCTATGGGGAGTGAAGTGAAAGGATGCACCTAAGTCAATCAATGATGCCTCATGATCTACATGTGTACTTGAAGAAGCCGAGTACACATTCCCACCTTCATCTGAGGTGGTTTTTGCCTCTACAAAAGGAGCATCATCAGATCCCTTTCCTTTGTTAGGTGCTTTAGGTTTAAAGTTCCTTTTGTAGTGCCCTTCCTTACCGCATTTCAGCACACCTTTGCAGGTTTTCCTGAAGATTTAGATCTCCCTCTAGATTTAGATCTTCCACTCGATGACTTATTTTTGTTCCTATTCTGAGACCTTCCTCGTATAGACAAGGCATCACCATTCTGGTTCTCCACATTTTTCCATCTCATCTCCTCCGTCAACAAGGATGAGACTATTTCATCAAACTACAAGGCAAATGCATTGCTACCTATTGCAATAACCAGACTATCCCATGAATCAGGTAGAGAACACAACAAACTGATGCACTTATCTTCATCTGAAATTTTAATATCAACAGATAATAACTGAGTTATTATAGTATTAAATGTGTTCAGATTCTTTGTCACTGAGTCTCCATCTTTCATCCTCAAGTTATACAACTTTTTCCTTAGGACCAATTTATTCAACAAAGACTTAGATTGATACAAAGTCCCTAACTTGTCCCACAAAGCCTTAGCTGTAGCTTCCCCTGATACATTCAACAATACTGAATCTTAGACACACAATCGTATTGTGATATTTGCCTTCGGATCCAACTTCTTCCATTCTTCATGAGACACTCACGTTGGTTTAGTACCCGGATCTATCATGATACATTGATCATTATCCACCAACAGATCCTCCATCTTCAGTTTCGATAACTCAAAACTCTTACCATTAAATTTCTCGTTCTCCATCTTTCCACTGCTCGCCATCTTCTTTCACCACCAGAATCAATCCCATAGATCTCCCACTGAATAGGGTCTACCACAGGGTCGAGCGAAACCCCTCAACAACAAAGGTGTCCCCTTGAAGCCAAAACAACTCTGATACCAAATGTAGGTTTTAACCCTGTACAGAAATTAACTGCATATGAGTTCTAAAACAAAAAATAAACAATGGGAGAGCATAACACATAGAACACATATACAGGGAGATTTTCCCTTTGCTCCCAAAATCGGGATTACCAGCTTGATTTTTCATTATATTCCTTTCAATGTTACAATACATATATATACATGCTGAAGCATCCAATACCATGGACCAAAAACCATCGTGCCCAAAACAATGTGCGAAAACCATGAACAAAACCATAGGTAGGTTCGCCGACCTAACATAGGGTCCCAAAAAAAATTCCCAAGGCACTCCCCCAAACCCCATAGAGGGAGGCTAACCACCCCCCTCACACCCCCGCTATGTAATCGGCGCAACGAAGGGGGCCTTCGCCCTGCCTCTAAACCCTCGGTTAACTAGGTCAGCTAGTCATGGAATTAATATAACACAACCCAACATGAGGTAGAAAACGTAGCTTCTTTGGGTTTAAATTATTCCACTATGTCTCCCAAGCCCCCTGAAATGGCATTCCCTACCATATTATTTGAAAGCCCAAGAATGATTTTAAAAAATCCAACACTTCCAAAGTGAAAGAGCATGACAGGAAAAGGTGTTCCATTAATTCCTCTAAATTTTTACATAGGACACACCAACAAGGCCCTACAATACCTTTATTATTTAAATGATTGTCTATCAAGCTTTCCTTTATAGAATGCACCGTTGAAAGAGACGTGCCTTTGCTAGACATCATATCTTCCATAGTTTCTTCCACCGGCTAGCTATGATCCCAAGTCTCCTATGTTCAATTATACAACCATAACCCATTTTTGGGGAAAATTCGCTTGATGGGCCATGTGTCCAAACCAGAGAGTATTCTCTGTCTTTGAGACACACATGGGCCATATTGAGAGCAGAAGTGAATCGATGCCACAAGTTGGAGGAGGAAATGGGCAGACTTAATTGATTTGCATCAGACCACCCTTGTGTCCAAATGGTAGTTCATTCATTATGACCAATATGGTTTAATGCAAACTTTCTAATAGAGTGTAAATAATCGACCAACACCTATGGTAGATCAAAGATGGTCCCACATCCAACCCAAGGGTCAAGCCTACCCTAAATTTTTCACAATTTCATACCTTCCATGACAACCCTTCCTGAATCACATGAACGGAGGGTAGAAAATCTTTCCATATTACTGAAACATTTGGTCTTTTCTTATTTCGTGAAACAGAGCCATTTTTCAAGTGATGAGGGGTGTATGTATTTCTTGTGCACAACTTCTGTCTAAACGCTGTCTGTGGATTTAAATCTCCACCCAACCTTTACATCCAATAATTTTGCAAATGATTGGAGATTTTTAAGCCCAACCCCCCCACTTCTTTGGAAGGGTAATTTTCTCCCAGTTTTCACATGGGGAAATGCATCCCTTTTTTTCCCAAGACCATAAGAACTTGTAAAAGATTTTGCGCACATAATTTAGGACGCCCTTAGAGATCCATGATAATGACACCCAAAACATCGTAATTGCTTCAATATTGGATTTGATGATAATAAATCTTCCAACTCTAAAAAACCATCTAAAACTCAATAATTTTAGTTTTTTTCAATGTTAGCTATGATCCAAAACCAATATACTTTTATGGAATCATTGGGTTTTAAGTGAAAACTCAAATATGTTAAACCTCCATCAAATTGGTTAATATGAAAAGAAAATATATTTTGATCATTGATAAATCATCCTATAATAATACATGAGGGGAGAGAGGATTTTAAATCATTTAACCACATATCATATGTTTTTTCAAACAAAGATGACAAAAACAAAACTTTTAAGGTAGCAAGGTCTGGTTATCCATTACAAAACGATAAAATGTTGTCCACAAATAAAGTGATGAATAGATCTCAACCACAACAATTCCCTTTAGATCTCGCCTTCTCTTGGCCTCATTTTAAAAGCTATATATTAAAATAATCATTAAACGTTATAAAAAAACATTTTATAACTTAATATTTAAAAAAATATAATATGGATAGATCCTCAGCCACAACAATTCCCTTTAAATCTCCCCTTCTCTTGCCGTCATTTTGAAAAACTTTATATTAAAATATTGATATTACACATCAATACAAAAACATTTTTAATTAAAATTTAAAATAATTCCTTATTATAATATATTTAAGTAAATAATATAATCTTCTTTTATATATATAGCTAATTTAGTCTTATTGGATTGAAACTCATTATTTTGTATTTCTATGTTTTTGGTGAACTCTATATCATATATAACAATTGATTATGTACGCTACATTGCTTTGATGAACACACTTTTTCTCTACTTATATTGTAAGATGCGGGCAATATTATATTTATTTATATTATATATATAAAGTATTATATATATATTATTATAATGATTTTTTTTATAAAATAATAATGTTTATTTTTTATATTATTTTTTTATAAAATTTATATATTAAGATATTTATTAATTTAGATATGTCTAGCATTTATATAATTTTAGTTTATAGGATGTACATCAATTAACAATTGTCTTGTCATGAAGTAATATGTAAAATATGAGGTTCAATATTTAAATCTTTATGGGTTAGACAAAAAAACATTTATATGATTTTGAATTTTTATGACTTAAATACTTTTGTATGTAAAAATTATTATTTCACATTTTTTAAAGAAGTTGTTCATAATAACATATAATATGTAATACACGATGATTTTCATGTTAATACGAGCAACCACAATGGATATGTTTCTCCAAACTCTAAGATAAATTGTTGTTTGTGGATTTTTGGGTGGAAACCCCACTCTTAAGGATAGATGTAACTCACACATGTCTAGGATTAAAGAATCCTTGAAACCAACAAAAGGTATGCAAGGTAGAGTGTCTCTAATGGAGACTAAAAGCAAGGGGAATCCTTGAAACCAACATGAGGTATTCAAAGCAGACTATAACTAATAGAGACTAAAACCAAGAGGAAGGCCCACCGGAGTAGAGGAGATTAGGAATCCTTGAAACCAACAATGAGGTACAAAGTAGAGTGTGACTAATATAGACTAAAATGAAAGGAAGCTAGGAAGGCAAGAAAATGATAGGAAAAATCAGTACTTCTTTTTCCTTGAAACCAAAAGTAGGTGCAAGCTACTGATGGTCCTTCCTAACACATTAATGACAATACAAACCTACAAAAACAAAGATCCATTACAATGAATTTTAAAATGGCGTAAATAGATGAAATATAAGAAAATAAATTAGCTTTCCAAATATATAATATATATATCTAATAAATATAACACACATTTTTTCATTAGTGTTAATTTTGAGTAACTAAAAAATGGAATATCCTACAAAAACTAGTAAAATTATAGAGAACATATTTTTTTTGTGAATAGCTAGAATTTCAAATTTTATAATCTTAACTACAAATATTTTTAAAATTCTAAATGTCATCATACCCTTGAAATTACAAGCCCCACCATTAGTGCTAGATAAAGGGTCTTAATATGATCATTCAAAATTTATTTGTCATTTATATTGTAAATCTCAATGTGTACTAGTGCACCCCAAACACACACACATATTTCAAATGGTTAAGGGAAAAAAATAGTAGGAATCATAGAGGGATGGATTTTAAAATTATAATATATATCAAGACAACATATATTGAAAGTAGCACAAATTATTATTTAAAAAATAATTATATATTTGGAATTTATATAATTGATCCTATATGTATCAATGGTTCATGGACAACATATTTTTCTATCCTATAGAAAAATAACGTCAAAATCAAGATATAGAAAGGTTTTTTGAAAAATAAGGTTTTCATGTATTTGTAGCCCAAATTGCTAGGTTTTTCATCTCCATCCTATATCTAAAGAGACAAACTCATTATCTATGTAAGATTATATGTGGAAATAAATGAATTAAAAAATGTTCTTGCACATTCCTAGATCTATGAATGTGTGCAAGCTCCTATCCAAGAATGTGTGTGTTATTAGATCCATGAACACTTGCTTGTTCCAAGATCTAGTAACTTTTGCAAAGCGGAAATGGTTTTGGTTACATGGGAAATGTAGGAGGGAAAAGAGAGGGGGTGTTAAAGAGTGAGAGGGGAAGACAAGGAGAGTAAGAAAATTTCAAGTGAAGAGTAAGTGAAGGAAGAAGGGGGGTGGTGATAGTGGGGAAGGGAGATAGAATGAGAGAGAGATGGAGATATGTGTGAGAGAAAGGAGGGATGAGATAGTGAAAGAGTTGTGGGTAAAGGAGGAGAATGAAGCGGGGTGAGAGAAAGTTTGGTTGAAGGATAGAGTAAGAGAGAGAGAGAGAAAGGGTGGAATAAAGGGAGAGAGGGGGAGAGAAAGAGAGGAATTGATAGAGGGAGAATGAGAAATCTGTAAATTTGATGGATATTCTACTAGACATCTAATGATAATAGATCTATTAAATGTGGTTAGTTTTAATGTTGGTTGGAATGATGATTGAGCGAACATAAAGATTTTTGAAAATCTGAAATAAATAATAATTAAATAATTATATAAAACATTTAAATAATCTTTGCTCATAAAAAATTTGTATGTGAAGAAATTAGATCTCTCTCGGCTCATTGTAGATCCATATTTAAAATGGATCTATGCTGGTAATGTTTTATTAAGATTGTAAGGTTTAAGGGAGATTCAGTCTTATGTGGAATAGCTTTCATGTAGGTAAGTGATTTCATCTTCTTGTTTTTTTAATTTGAATTAAAAACTAAATTGTAACAAGAGCCGTGTGGTGGTATGTCACTGTTTATTTCTATACATGAATTATCTACATATAGTTTTTTAATTTATTCAGTTAAAATAATATGTATGAATATGAAATCATTACACACGTTAATTCTTTTTTTTGCATGTTTTCCTCCTCTATGACCCTATCCTACTCTAAAAACTTACCCCTTACACAAAAACTAGCTACCAATCATAAACACACTATTCCTTAGAATTAAAAAAAAAACCATACATTGACTTAAAAATAGTCAAACTAACCAAACATCATACCCAACTACCATACATTGACTTAAAAGAAGTCAAACTAACCAAACATCATTCTCAGTTAAACCCTCACATTATAATGAAAATTTCCTAATTCTTGTAAAAAGAATTAATCTCATGTTAATCCATAAACACTAATACCACTTCCACCAAAACACTATGCCTAAAACCACCACTATAAACTTGATAATTTTGAATCTTTCTATATCTCAAGATTACCTTCACATCTTTTTGAACAATAGTCCAACTAAATGACTATTTGAAGTTTAATTAGTGATTATGATTAATTCATTTGGGAGTTTTTTTCAGAATGATTAATTCTATTTGTTTGTAGATTTTTGTGGTGTGGTTTTTGAGATTCTGGATTCAGATATTCCACAATCTTCATCTTCATGTTGTCTACATTTCGAGTCTAGAACAAGACTCATCCTCGAGACTGATTCACAAAGAAGAGAAATGAAAGCTATAAATATGACTTGGTGGATGTCAAGTTGGGGAGCTGACCTACTCAAGATGAATGAAAACATTTTTTTTATAATTTCAATTCATTATTATTATTTTGTTATTTAATAAATTATTTATTTTTAAATTTATCTATGTTTCTTCTATTTATATTAATAATGATTTATAGAATAATACTTTAATAATTGTTAATCTATGTTAATATGAATTATATATTCTTCATAATATAAATCATGATATTATTATTTTTTCCATTACTTACTTTTATTTTTTTCAATAACATAAACTTATTGTAAAGAGTTTTTTTCTTAATTCTTTAATTAAATACATTTATTTCTATTTTAATTAAATTATAAATTTTTTTGTTTATGTTTATATGAGTAGAAGTGGTTGATATATTAATTCACTAAAAGCTTGGATTTTTTATTGATTTAAGCTTATGTTGTTAGTTTATTGCTAAATAATGTTATTTATAAACAACTAATATAATGTTGTTTTATTATTGCTAATATATAATATATATATATATATATATATATATATATTATATAATATAACTCTCTATGTTACTCTATTCTATTTTACTAATGATTATAATGAATAATGCTTTAATTATTGTTAATATATTTTTAATATGAGTTTTATTATATTAATTATATAGATATTGATATTATTAATTTCATTACTACTTTTATGTTTTCAAAATTATTGTATTGAGTTTTTTCTTGATTCTTTAATATATAATATATATATTAATTTTTTTCTTTGTTTTTATGTTTATAGGAGAAAATATTATTTCACTAATGTTTAGATTTCTGATTTATTTAAGTCTATGTTATTAGTTTATTGCTAGTATATTCACATATGAAACTTAATTATACTTAATATCAATTCATGTTACTAGTTTATATAAGTATTATTTCTTAATAATGCTTAATATTATTTTTAGGGTTAGGAGAGGGGTGGAGTTGGTTTAACCAAGGATTGGGTCAAAGAAGGGAGGGGTTCAAAACGAGAGGAGTGGGGGGTGATAGGGAAATTTTAGGACGAGAGGGGGAATGTGATATAGGAGATAATTGTGAGGGGCAGGGGGCAGAGAGCGGGCATGATGAAGAATGGTAAGGGTGATGTGAAAGGGAGAGCATTTTATTCAATGTGGTGGAGAAGGGAAATCCAATTTATACTAATTTCCAAGCATCCATCCCTATTGAGGTTGTGCAGGTGCTTGATGATTTCAAGTGCCTCCCACACTTTACATTTAAAATGATGTTTTTCAATGGCAATGACCTTTGCGTATTCAAGGCAGATGCAGTGGTTTGTCTTGCCTCTCTGCTCAACTAAAGCTTAAGAATGAGTTCTTTCATTACAAATATTTGCACCATGCTATTTGAGCCTGATCTTGACAGACCTACCTGTTTGAATGAAGTTTTGATATCTTTCTTCATGAGAACTTTAGCTAGCTTTTGAGTGACTTCACGAATATATGGAAGGTAAGCATTAGCAAATGGCTGGTTTTCAAATTTATCTTTCTTGCTTCAGGATCTGGATTTTTGAATGGCTTTAATGATGCTTTTATCATTCTATGCTAAGCTTGTAAATACTTTTCTTAAGTAATTAATGTCCTCTTTGGTGTGGATCTCATCTGATATTCTGCAGGCTCTAGTAAATAAGGTTTGAAGAACACCCATTTTTTGAGCTGGCTGGTGGTGTGAATCTGCATGAAGGTAATTATCAGTATGCACCTTCTTCCTAAACACTTTGTGTCCTCAGGATCCATCCATGTTTCTTATGAGGAGGATATCAAGGAATGGGATGCAATTATTCTCGTCAACCTCCATTGTAAACTTGATGTCATCGGACATGCTATTGAGATGGTTTAAAAAGTTTTTAAATTCATCATCCCCATGAGGCCAATCAAGACTAGTGCCGTCCACGAACCTGATCCAATTCTATTATAAATATACAAGTTTATGATTATGATTAATTCCATTATAAATATACAAATGTATATATAATTTTGATCAATTCTACTAGAAATATACAAATTTATAATTCGTCATTCAAATTATTGAGTATAAACAATCAACATCAATAAACAGAAACCATTCTTATATTCAAAAATACCATTTAAACAATGAAACATAACAATCACAATCCATTTTTACATTAGAAATTAGATGTTACAACTATGATCACACAAAAGTCACAATATTCCCTACAATAATTTAATGGACAATTAAATATTCTCACCACCTAAAATGAAGTCACGTGTTTACAGTGCACTATTATAGAATGTATCATGCATTTTAATTTGAACTACAAACTGAAAGGATGTTCTCTGCCAATTAAATGACCGCAGGAAAACCCAGAAGCACATTTTTAACTACATTAAACTGTTATAGAATGTTTCAATTTAAATGACATAATTAAATGAAGTTCTCACCACCAAAGATAAAATCGCCTTATTATACTACATTGTTACATGATGTTTCATGTAATTTAGTTCTAAGTACACATTTTCAGGACGCTTCTTGCCATTTAATTTAACTTAATTGAATTTACTTAATTGAATTTAAACGACAAACATATAAAACTAACATAGATCCATCTTGATGAATTCTAGCTATTTGAATGATTGCAAAACAACATGTTTGGTATTTTCATGGCAAGGTAACAATTAATTTATTTATGTTGATATAAGATGGGCGGGAGGAGCAGAGGAAACTGGCAGACTAGGGTTTTTGACAAACCCTTCCACGGCACAGCAACAGAGAAAGCAGACTCTCAAAATCTAGCAGTACCACTGCCAATGTAGGTCTATCTGAATTGATCGAAACAACCAATGAATATTCAGATGGGGGAGTCACAGGGCCTCCGCCCACAGGCTGTAACTTTGGAAATAGGCCTCATGGGGATGAAAATGAACAACCCTCATTTGGGAGTGCAAAATAGCTATCGGTACAGCCTGCACAACAGCAGGAGAAGGACGAAATGACAGATCTGTACAATGAAAAAGAGCACATCCCTGAAACACCTAATGAACCAAAGAAGGCAACGTATTCCACTTGCAAGCCCATTGCAATGGAATGCCCTAAGATTGATCTACTCAGTCATAGAATCAATGCACAAATACACTATATGAAAGACCATGTGCTGATAGGTAAATTCATAGGCTACTGGCCTACCGAAAAATCCCTGCAAGGATGGATAACCTCAAAGTAGAAGCCCATGGGACATGTTACCCTGCAGCTATGCCCCAAAGGTTTCTTCATGACAATCTTCAACTGTATTGAAGACAAAAATTGTGTTCTAGATGGAGCACCCTATTTCTTCAATGTTGCGGGTCTATATCTACGTGATTGGATTGAAAGATTCAATCCAGATAAGGAAGACTTCAGCTGGGCACCAGTTTGGATTTGCATGTATTCCTTACCTCTGGAATATTGGGATGAAGAATCACTCAAAGCTATTGGCAACGGGCTAGGAGAATTCATAAAGATTGCAGAGGAAAAAAAAATTGCCGATACACCTCATATGCCCACATCTGTGTTTATATGAAACTAGGCAAGGCACTTACGAATTCGGTAAGTCTCCTTCACAATGACTTTGAATGGATTCAACCCATAGATTATGAACATGTGCCCTTTAGATGTAGGAAATGCCATGTCCATGGACATTTATTTCGTGATTGTCCTCTTAATTCCTCTCCTAAATCTATAGACCATGTGGAAAAATCTGACTCTGAAGGGTTTACCAAAGTTGCTAATAGAAAGAAGCATAACAAAAAATCCCCAACCGCACCAAAAAATGCAACACCATCCTCCAGCAACAGTTTTGACCTTTTGTTAAACCTAGATATGCCTGAATCAGAACCTTCCAATATGGTTAAGACAATTTCTGCGCCAACCACCAAACCATTTGTTGTACCAACTCCTAATTTTTTTAGTCAACCCTCCTTGGAGACTAACTCAGATCTGCAACCAACAACCTCTCAACCCACCTCCCTTCAAGATTACAACAAAGCCCTATGGCCTGCAAAAGGAATGGACATTGACAACTTGTTGACAGGCCCACTCAAAACCAACCATCATATGGATGAGAGTAGTCAACAAAGTCACATGGAAGAAGAACCTGAAAGCTTTGATCTAGGAGACCTAGACATCTTCAGTCTAGAACAAGCATGCAAAAAGAAAGAGTTCAACAAAATACCAGACAGACAGCTCGAAAATTTGGAAGTGATTCTCTCAAGGGTGCACCAGCACAAAACCCTGGGCATACAACAAGGAAGCGGTTGGGATGGGAAACACATTACGAAATATGGGAAGAAAAGAGGAAGAAAGACAGATTTGCAATGCACCATCCTTATTTGGGAAATGCTAGTGGAGTCCAGCAGGTGCTCCAAGCTGACTAAATATTATAGATCCTTACCTACTGGTCAACGATGAAGCTCATTTCATGGAATGTTCGAGGACTTAACAATATTGGGAAATACAGGATGATAAAGAACATGAGACATCATGAAAAACGACATATTCTCTTCATGTAGGAAACAAAATGTAATACTAGCACATTAGCATCTATTCTCTCCAAAGCCTGGCCAGGATGCCAAACTGTCACGCTAGATGCAAGTGGAGCTTCAAGAGGGCTTCGTATAGCCTGGAATACGCAACACATCTCCCTTACTAACTTTAAGGCATCTCATCATCATATCCAAGCCACTTTTCACATCATAGGAACTAATATACATGGTCATTTGAAAAATGTATACTTCCCTCAAGATTCTGTGCAAAAGTATGCATTGCTCAAAATGTTGGAAACTCTCAACTCCACAAGAACACATCCACTCTGGATCACCGGAAGTGACTTCAATATGATTACTTGGCTAGAGGAAAAAAAAGGAGGCATAAGGAAGCCGGATAATGAAATTAGTGGTTTCAAAGAATTCATTCAAAATAATTAGCTAATTTATATACCATTTGATAATGTTCTTTTCACATGGAATAATAAAAGGTCAGGCTCTCAACAAATCACATCTAGGTTGGACAGATTCCTCATCTCAGACAACTCTATACATCTGGGAGGTGATATCACCGCCTCACTACTCCCAATCAAAGGCTCAAATCACTAGCCCATTTCCCTTCAATGGATGGCTCTTGGAAACTCAAACAAGAAACCATTCAAATTTGAAACTTTTTGGCTCACCCACCCTGATTTCAAAAATATAGTCAAATAAGCTTGGGATAGCTTTATTCCCTCTGGCGACTCAGCCGTGTATAAATTCCAACAGAGGCTAAAGCATATCAAAAGGTAAATCAAGCACTGGACTCATACCACATTCGGTAATATTTTTCAAGGTCAAAAAGCGCTTGAGCAAAGTATGATAGACCTACAACAGAAGATCATAACAGGAGGAAAAACCGAGACTTTAGCAAGTCAAGAACAAGCTCTTCTCATGCAAATATAAGAAAGAAGGAAACAAGAGGAAATGCTCTGGAAACAAAAATCTAGAATCAGATGGCTAAAAGAGGCAAAAAGAAACACCAAATTATTGCACCACACAACGATCCAAAGAAGAATGAATAACACCATTACGCATATTCAAAATCCACAAGGAGAACGAATGGAGAAACATGAAGACATTGAGAGAGAGCTCACTAATCACTTCAAAACAATACATCAAGAATTGCCTACAGATAGACAACCTGCTATAAACGAAATACTCCAGCATGTTCCAAGAATATAACAAAAGAGAACAATCATCTCTTGCTGTGACTCGTTACGATGATGGAAGTAGAATCTGCTTCAGCTCAATTGAAAGATGGGAAGGTTCCTGGACCTGATGGCTTCACCTCTAACTTCTACCATCACTTTTGGGATTTAATCAAAGAGGAAGTTTGAAAGATGGTAGAGGAATCATGAGATATGCATTGGCTACTTCCTTCTCTCAATGCAACATTTATAGCTCTCATCCCCAAAGAAGATCAACCGAGTACTTTAGAGAAGTTCAAGTCAATTGCGCTGTGTAATGTCATATACAAAATCATTTCGAAAGTCATTGCCAATCACCTCAAACCACTTCCACCTCTCCTCATTTCACCGGAACAATCTGGCTATGTTGAAGGAGGTCGAATCTTGGATGGCATCATCTTGACTCATAAAATTATTCATTCCTTAAAGAGCAACAAATAGGCATGTATGCTACTAAAAATTGATCTTTCTAAAGCTTTCGACAAACTAAGTTGGACTTATATAAAACAATTGCTTACTACTTTCGGCTTTAGCTTGACCTAGGTCAGATGGATTATGAATCTCATATCTTCCCCCTTCTACTCTATCCTAGTTAATGGAATCCCCTCCAAACACTACTTCCCATCCAGAGGAATTCGTCAAGGTGACCCTTTATCCCCCTTCCTCTTTATTCTTATGGCAGAAGGTTTGGGTTGCCTTATAAAGAATGTTGTTCATTCTTATGACATCAGAGGCATTTCTGCCAATGGAACCTCTGCTATAACTCATCAACGATTTGTTGATTATAATATGTTGTTCGATCATCCTTTTGTTAATGAAGCCCATGCTTTCAAAGCTCTGCTAGACACCTTTTCCATGGCCTCAGGAACCACTATCAATACCGCTAAATCTCAAATATTATTTTTCCATACTCCTCCTGCTACCCAAAGAATAATTACCAGAATCATAGGATTCTCACAAGCTAAACTTCCATCTAAGTACTTGGGCGCTCCACCAATAGATTCAGCCTTAAAGCATGCCTCCTAGAACCAACTCATTGAAAAAATCAAAAGTCGCTTATCGTCTTGGACCTAGAGAACTCTCAACATGGCAAGCCGGCTTATTCTGATAAAGGCCATTTTACAATCCATGCCTCTCTATCTCTTCTAAGTTCTTACAACACTGAAATGGGCACTCAAAAAGATCAAAGATTTGCAACGCAACTTTTTATGGGGCCCTACAAGGCAAAACAGTAAATGGGTGCTAGTAAAATGGGCCACCGTTTACACTCCAAAAGAGCAAGGGGGTCTTGGATTGCGAAACCCGCAACATAGTAATACATTGATGGGAGCACAAATATGGTGGCAATGGGATTCAAGCCTATAGAAGCCATGGGCCCAAATATGGACAGCCAAATATGCGAACAATCGTCCACAAGAAGAGTTGATTAGAATTACCACTACAGACACACGATCTCTAATCTGGAATGCATAAAAACAACATAAAGAGCTAATACAAAGGCACAACTTCTAGGAGATACGTAATGGTTGAACGACGCGTTTTTGGGTGGATTCATGGCAACAGAGGCAAAAAATTGCAAAAATCCTTCCCCCTCCAAATCATGATGGAAATAACCTCAACCAGATTGACCATGTATCAAAGTACTGGGCTCAAAGTAACAATCAAGGCTTTAGACAATGGAAACCAATTGAACAGATAATACATCATGAAACTAAAGGCTACTATTCAAATTTACACAAGGAAATCACCAACAAGAAAATCATATGGACAGCTGGAAAAGAAGTTCTGAGATGGGGTTACACTCCAAGGGGAATTTTCACAACAAAAGAAGCATATAAGCTAATGCTCCAAACACAGGAACCAGTAGATCCTGCTTGGACTCGTCTAATATGGCCCAAAATCTCTACCTTCACTTGGTTGCTCTATGATCAGAGAATTCTCACTTGGGATAATTTAATTAAGAGAGGATTCCAGGGACCCTCATATTGTCCTAATTTTCAAAAACAAGGAGAAACATCTCATGGATTCCTACCACATGGCCAATCAATTATGGGAAAAACTCATATTCAAATGTCAACGACCTTGCAAAACCTTGGGGGATATCAAAGGTACCATTCGCAATTAGACCCCTGCTCCATATAGAGGCAGACTTTTAAATGTGCTATGGACAACTCTCCCAGGCTTCCTTTTTTTGAAAATTTGGAAGGAAATAAACAAAAGAATTTTCGAAAATGAAAGCACTACATTGGAGATCATTTTGACCAATTTATGTCAGAACATTCAAGAAACCCTCACTCTCCAAAGTGGAATGTTGTGGACTTTCCCACTCAAGCACAGGAACAAAGTATATGGGACAACTAGCAATTAAAGATCCCACTGGTTCAAATTGATCCCAACAAAGCAAGCATTATCAACAAGAAACCATCACATTGGAACCCCCGTCCAACAAATGTGATCAAACGAAATTTTGATGGGGCCTCAAAAGGGAATCTAGGCAAAGCAGGACATGGTGGAATATTCAGAGATCAAGAAGGCTGACCTCTGCTAGTATACTTTGGTTCAATTGAATAGGACACGAATAATTCTACAGAACTGGAAGGATTGTGGCAAGGTATGAATCTAGCGCATCAATCTAATTTTCATCTTATTATATTAGAAGGGGATTCCCAAATTCTAATAAATATGGTTACCCAAATAGAAATGGGAACCACAGCTTCGAAAGTCGCTACCAGCTGGAGACTAAGGGCTCGACTCGAACTAATAGAGCAATGGATGGAAAATAGACGAGCCACCACTTTCATTCATGTCAAAAGAGAAAACAACAAGGTGGCTGATATTTTGGCGAACATAGGAGTTGAACAGGATCAGGTCCTACAATCTGGAATAATCAATATTTTAAATGACCAAACTCAATTACAAGCCTATACAGACCTGGTGCACAAGGAAACATAATTCCTAGATGTGGGTGCTGAACAAAGATAGTAAAGTGGCGACTGAAATGGATGGTAAGTGGCCATCCCACACAACCCTCCGTAATCCGACACATCAGTCTAAAAATTGCATTAATATTAGCCATAAATGGCATTTACGTTGGCGCCATCTTCAACCCGCTTGCAACTACCCACCTTGGCTTCACGCAAAGATGACTCCAGCTGATAATCATACCATCGTGCCCATCTCTTATCCCCTGCCTCTGCAATGTCTATTCCCTTAGCCAGTTGCAGCACCTAGCTCTCGCACTACTATGGGGAGGCACTGCAGCATCCTATGCTACTTTGATTTGGGCCTGGGAACTCACATAACTCAAAACCTGGCTTGCCATTTCGTCTTCCACTCAGCCTCTATAGCTAATCCCTCCTCTGAGCTACCCGCTAATCCTTTTGAGCCTTCTTATCACTTTGAGCCTAATCCTGGCAGCAATTCCCATACTCCTGGTGTTAACATGCTGAGAACATGCCATCGAATGCGAAGTCATAGGGGTGGAAGTAGAGGAAGATTGAATCGTCCCCCTCATTCTTCGGCCTTTGAAACCACATCCTCTTCGGCTCAGCAGACTATAGGCTACTACCCAAACACTCGTAGTGGTAGAGGCCGCTCATGACCTCACCGCCTCCATTAGACCCCCCGTGCTTCGCCTCCCAGGGGCACTCCTTCCAATCCACAGCTACCTCTCAATTCCACCCAATTCATCTTTCTTTCCTCCATGAACAGGCCCATCATTACTGCTACCATCTCCATAACCTTTCACGAGAAGGAGCAAGCAATTGAGGGTGGACATCATTCTAGAACAATGCTAACCAGAGTTGAGTGGAGATCCCATTCCTTCACCTCTAGCGAGGAGGAGTGAGCCACGGAAGGTGGTGGCCACACCAGAGCAGAACCATCCATAGACCAGAAGAGCACTCACAGTGCCGGGACGCAGCAAACTGGGAAGGAGACAGACCAGCACTAGCATGATGACGAAGACATGGATCCTTACCATTGTTTTATCAAGGAGGAACAACTGGCGTAGTAGGTAGACAACACGGAGGCTTCGAAGTAGGCAGGTGTCGACATGGAGGCTTATAGATGCTTCATTGTAGAGGAACACTCGTCTCCGCCACATACTTGATCGGCCACACAACTTGCCACGTGTCTACTTTTCTCAGGTTTTTGGAATTTTGCTTTCTGGTTTCTTTTCTTGGGCTTTCAGAAAAATGCTGGTATTTTCTTACTTGGTTGTTTTTTGGTTTTTCCTTGAAAAATTGATAAAAAACTGTGTGTATTCTCTAGTTTCCCCTGCGTGGGCAGTAAGATAACATTGACAAACTTATTTTGATTCGGACTGGTTTCCCATTATGGGCAGTCCAGACTATGTTTTTGTTGTTTTTGCCCAACACTCAGGCATGGACAAGCATAGGCTAAAGCCTCAGTGTACTATATTATTTCAGTAATAGAATTAGCCTAACTTAGAAAAAAAAAAATAGATCAGGGATCAAATTTCTTCATGTGCAAATTTTTTTAGAGTGCAAAATACAATGTTTTTCTTTCATTGTTTGAATTGTATTTTTGAATGCTAAATAGAGTATATATAGGACAAAATAAAACTTTTAACCATAAAAACTTATATATATATATATATATATATATTATATATATATCTTCAAGACGTTTATTTAAATCTCTTATTAAAATATTTTTGAAAAAGTATATAAGATTTAAACATTTGATTCACACATTTTTTTACTTCTAGTTACCTTAAATTTTAATTATTTTTCTATTTAAAACATAATTTTTAATTTTATTTTAATGGAGTACTGACCAACCAACAAACTTAGGCATCCTCTCATATTAAATTGTAAAATAAACCTTTGGGCTCAAAAACCTCAAAAAATCTCAATAAACTAGCTACTAATGTTCTAGTCATTTCAACAATCTTCAAACCTAAAATCTTACAAGTTTAACACGATAAAATACAAATTTTTAAACATCTGCACATAACTATCTTACCAATTAATATATCAATCTTGGGAAAATTATTTACCTAAATAGCTTCATTGAATACCGCAGGGTTCTGCTTTATTAAAAACTTGGAACTTTAGTTAGTTAACGTTTGTTGCCACTAGAATGATCCCGTTAATTGCAAAGCTCTCTAATTAATTACTATGCGTTTGTTACATTGAAACATAAACTAAATTAATGCAAATACAATTTAAGAATTCAAGATAATATTGTTCCAATAACAATAAATTAATCCACCGATCTTGAAAGCTATTTCCTTACATCTTATTTAATACGTAGTTATGTAAATCGTAAATGCCATGAAGGTTTAGCTAATGTCCCCTTAAAATATGAATGTCTTCCTTGGTTCATTGGTGCCATGCAGGTTTAGTTAATGTCCCTTTAAAATATGAATATCTTCCTTCGTTCATTGGGTTCTTTGTTTTATTGCGTCACTTCTTACAGTAGTGAAACAACCATATATTGAAATATCTCTAATTAGGTTCTATAAAAAATTATTCCACACATACAGTTTTGATACCCAAATGCTTGCAACAATAGCACATTGAAATACGAATCTTGATTCACAGCCCAAAAAAAATTCTCACCATCAACACCTTGAATTACAAATCTCGACTTTTGATTTTGTGAATCAGAAAAATATGTAGTAATGGTTGAATTTAGACACTTGATTTTGTGAATTAGAAAAATATGTAATAATTGTTGAATTTAGGTTTCTATGATCTATGTCATTTTATCAATAAGAGTTTTCTGGGAAAATCACATCATAATTCATTTGTCAAGGCTTTTCAAACCAACAAATCTTTTCAAACCAACAAATGTGGTTCATCTTCACCACAAGTTGAAGAACCAGATAGAAAGAGCACATCATTCAACGTCTATATTTGACCAAAAAACGAATATATTTAACTAGGTAAAAAGACTTGACCAAAAAATAGAACAGGGAAAATTAATTAATTAATAAGTTAGTTTTGTTATATTTATTTTCATATTTGATTAAATATAATCCTTTGTATTTAACTACAATGAGTATAAATAAATAGACTTTTTTTTTATTATTTAAAACTATATAAACTAATAAAAATTTATATTATTATTATTATATGAATTAATAAATGTTTAAATAATGGATAACTTATTTAATTAATTAAATATTTAACTTAATATTAAATCTAGGGAATTTAATTGGTAATCTATATGTAGCAATTTTCTACTCATAAATTGAAGAATTATTGAAAAATTATATCAGTTTTTAATTAGTTAATGTTAATTAATAATTAATTTTATTTATTTATATTTAAAGGCATAACCAAGATTATTAGTTTCATTCCATCATCTATGTTTAGGTAACAAATAAATAAATTAAATAAATAAATATATATATATTATAATATATATATATTATATATATATATATATATATATATAGAAAGATGTTAATTAAGGCGTAAATATTTTATTACTTATTCAAATAAAAATATTTATTTTTTTTTTAAATTTTGAAGAAATGTAAGAGAACAAGTAATATTAAATTATAATATGAAAAAAAATTGATAAAAACCAAAGAGAAATAAAGAAAAAAGGAAAACAAACAAGTGAGAAGCCGAGGGGAAAAAGCAGAGAAGGCCATACTAAAAAGATAACAAAAGGGGAAGGGGCGAGGGTGAGGGAAGGGGCGGCCGACTAGGATGAAAGGGCAGGGATCCAACAACTACTAATTTCCAACCGTCATCCTTATTGAGATTGTTCAGCCCTTTTTCAATTTCTATGGCCTCCCTAAACTTCCAATGGTTAAAAGGCACAATCTTGGCAATAACACAGGCCTCCTCAATACATATGTGATGCTTAGTTTTTTCAGCGTGTTCTGCCAGGGCGGAAGACCGGGTCCTCCCATGCTTTATGTTGGTTGAGTGCTCATGAATCCTTTGATTAATAGAGCGCCCAATCTCACCGACATAGGGGGTCCCATAGGAATAAGGAATAACATAGACACCTTTCATGTCCATTGGGTCAACAGGGTCATTAACCGATCTAAGGGAGCTACGGATGGTGTTAATGGTTCTAATGGTTGAGGAAACATTATGCCTCCTGAGGATTCTCACAATCTTATCAGTGATCCCCTGGATGAAAGGGAGATGGACCATTGAGACTCGATCTTTAGGGTCTGTCTTGACCTTGGGGCCTTTGCTGGGTTTAAGGAAAGCTTTCAGACCTTGGTGCCTATTATAACCATTATTAAAAAAAACGTTAAGGAGATGGGCTTTCTGACTATCAAGGTTCTTTTCATTAGAGATTCTGAGCGCCCGAGTTGCTAGAGTGTTGAGAACACCCAACTTTTGAGTAGGGAAATGATGGGAGCTAGCACGAAGATACTGCTCAGTATGATTTTTCTTCCTAAACACTTGGTTGGAGAAACAACTATCATCATTCTTTGAAATGAGAATGTCAAGGAAAGGAAAACACCCATCAACTTCTTGCTCCATAATGAACTTTATGGATGGGGATTGATTGTTGAGATACTAGAAAAAAAGATCTAACTCTTCTTGGCCATGAGACCAAATGACACCAGTGTCGTCAACGAATCTCTTCCAAAGCTTGGGCAAGAGATGGGCTAAGGCCAAAGCCTTGGATTCAAAGTATTCCATAAAATATTAGCAACAAGCGGGGACAAGGGTGATCCCATGGCAACCTCACAGGTCTGCTCATAGAATTCACCTTCAAAGGTGAAAAAAGTAGACATGAGACAAATTTCAACTAAATGAGCAGTATCAGGATCGGTGACGCGATTGATGACCTCAATGGCCTCCTTTATAGGGATACAAGTGTAAAGGGAGACCACATCAAAACTCACAAGAATGTCCCCAGGGTCAAACTTTATGCAATTAAGCTCATTGACAAATGACGAAGAGTCTTTAACAAATGAATCTTTGAGACTAACAAGGCGTCTAAGCTTCAAGACAAGGTATTTGGCAAGGAAGTAGGTTGGACCACCTATGGTGTTGACAATGGGTCTAAGGGGAGCCCCCTCTTTGTGGATATTTGGAAGCCCATAGATCCTAAGAGTGATGGGGCTACTCTCAATAAGTTTATGACAAAAGGAACTCACAACGTTACTTGACTTTATAGCTAGAGAGATTATTCTAGAAATCTTTTTAAGGGGATTCTTAAGAAGCTTATATAGCTGCCACTATTACAAAGATGATCCAACATCTTCTGGCGATAATCCTCCTATCGAGGATGAACCACACTTGTTGATTCGAAATGCGTTGACAAATGAATTATGGTGTGATTTCCGCCAAAAACTCTTCTCAATAATATCTAGTAAATTAGTTACTACAGAATTATTCCAGTTACAATGTGCACAACAAAAATCTTACAACATTAACACATTGAAAACCAAATCTCAATTCCTGATGAAAATAGATCTCATCATGAACACATTTAAATAAAGGTATCCTATCATGATAAAAAAACCACTGACCAATATCCCAAAATCAGAATTATATCGATTACGCAAAGCCCTACTCCAAGTATCCTCATGCACTCAAGTATAAACATTTAAAATAAAGATGCATGATAGGCATATAGGCTATAATCCTCGCAAATTAGTAGTCCCCATACACATTTAAAGAAACAGATGTAATAAATTAAAATATAGTTAGAGTACGTTCAAATTCTCAATATGCACCATTCACACAAACATAACCAGAAAACACATCATATACCCATTAACATTTCCTTCATGTTGTTCAAGGGCATCACAAAATATCAAGATATTTTATATACCAGTAAACAAACCATGTCTTGATATAAAACTAGAGATATCTAGTTTTCCTAATGCCAAATGAATCCTTTGAGACCTAGTGAAAGCCATGCCATAAAATATTGAACACACTCTTTCCTTTTTTTTGCTTTTCCCGAGGGATTTTCTTCAATTAGAAGATTCGCTCCAGGGAGCAAGAGAGGTAATACATACAAAACATCCCTTGGCATTTCCAACACAACCTATAAATATGTTGTTGCCTTTACATTCTTTGGATCTGAATATTACATTAGATGTTACTAATCTTGCAAGGATGTCAATTGGATTGATCTTTCCTAGACATGTTGCAACCAGGCCTTTGCAAAACAGAACTCATGCGCCTTAACCCAAAACTAGCAAAATTTTGGAAGATTAACAAAATTACAAAGCAACTCTGATTTCAAGATCTAACGCTAAAAATCATGTTGGTCACATCTAAATTCATTTAAATTCATTTCTAGAGGAAAATACTTATGAACGATTAGTCCCCAGCAATTCTTGCTTTAATCGATTAAAAATGTATGATACAGCAACTTTTCTTGGGAAGCGGACATCCAAAAAGCTAACATATCTCATTTTCCTCATTAACATGAATATTGCTGATAGCTCTTTGACTCTTAAGCAATCTGGAGAAAGCAATGACTTTGAAAGAACCAAGCCACATGAAAATCTTATCCATGAATGTTCTTATTTATAATGCTTTATTAAGTTCTCTGCCAACGGTCATTTAAGTCCCATCGAGATTGGATCCACCAGCCAAATCGCTGATTGAATTGTGCTTATCAACTTTATGGTACTCGAGCTGATAAGTATTAACGAGCGCGAAAGAAGTGGTGTCATGACTCCATCAACCAGCGGAACCAATAATATGCAACCTGACCATTTAAATCGTATCTAGATTCTAGACTGATCTGTTTGCTGTAGAAACCAATAATGAGGGATGTGGCAGCTGGCTAGATTCAACAGAAAATCTACAATATAAACATAATGTTAACCAAATAAAATTGCAAAAAATTATATAGTACGACAAATTAATCGAACTCAACCTATCCTATATGTCACCGCTTGCGCAGTGACACAATACAAAAACTAACGAATAAAAGCTAAACTCTGTACAAACTAATCTATTTACACCTCAAAAATAATAATTACTTCTTGAAAAATAGAATTACCACGAACGGTGAATCCTTATGATGATAATCCAAGGTGCCTGTTCTGTGCTTGAAGAAGACTTTCATATGAAGCAACTTCCTTTGTGTACCAAGTAAAATTTTCCTTTGCTTAAATGCGTTCCTTAAACTTACAGTTTTACTTGTGAAAGTCAACAGCATAGTCCAAGTTCTCTTCGGTATTTGAAGAAGCCTTTCACATTGATCCCTTGACTTACTGTCAATACCTTCTTGAACCGTTAAGTCTTGCCGACAGTAACAAACCCATCCACACGCAATCCATGTCACGCACACCCTTCGGCTTTTGGAAACGCATATTAATATCCATACACGCACACACACCAGTACCAGACCCATCTATCTCCTTTGGTTCTGTGGAGGAGCAGATTTCATGTTTAGTGATCATTAAAAGAAGGCGCAAATCTTTGTCCGATATTTGAAATATTCATATTTTCTCTACATCAACCATCCATTCTGTAGTTTGCTAAGGGAGAAGATTAAGATACAGGATGGAGTCTGTGTTTGAGCCTGCTGTACGCACAGAACAGACTCCTGAAGCTCGCATCGTCCATGTTGATCTTCCAGGTAAGCGATATAGGGTTATACATTTTTAAAATATATTTATTTCGTAATGCTTATATTTACTTGTATTTATAATACTTTTGTAGATAATTTGACTCCGTGACTGATCTGTTCAGGTTTTAGGAGAAAAGAACTGAGAGTGCAGATTGATGACCAGCGCAATCTCATCATCAGCGGAAATCGTAGTGTAAATGAAATGGAGGAAATAACAAAGGACGGAGGGATATTAGATACAATGCAGAGAGTGGGGCACACATTCAGAAAGGTTACCAACATCCCCGAGAATGTGAATTTAGAAGACATCACCGCCAAGTTAAAGAATAAGTGTTACATGTGTCTCTGCCTTTCGTTCAAAAGAATCAGAAGTTGCTCACAGAAGACGTTAATGGCGGTGCAAAACCGCAGCTCGCAGACCTCTCGGAACAGTCAAAGCCGGACGAGAGATCGAACCCGGTCAAGCAACAAGGCTTGATGCTGGAGCGACCTGCGGCAACACAAAACGATGAAGGCGCAAGCCTGGTGGAGGCAGTTCGACCGGATGATTATCAAGCAAAAGCGAATGCAACTGCGGAAGAATCGAAAGTAGAAGCGACTAAGGACGCCGAAGACTTTGGTCATGGGGGCCAACCGATATCAACTCACACGCAGGCAGTATCTGCAGTACAGGTGGGGTCTGATGGAGACCAATCTCAATTGACACAATCCAAATCCAAGCGGCAGAAAAAGCATGATGAAAGCTATTTCCCTTAGCCAAATCATGAATTTCCAGAGAGACGAATTCACATTCCTTCTTCCACCAGCGAACGTTCAATGTTTTCTAATGGTGAGGTGTTAGTAGCATCGACTCTGCTCGTTTTATGTGCGGCTATGTACCTCTCTTATATTTTAACGTCGCCAAAAGCGGATTGAAGCCTTGATTAACATAATCAACTAGTTATACAGTGATATGGGGTTTAATGGTGTGTCTAGCTGGGTGAAACCTATCAGATGAGGGTTTTCATTGAGTATATATATATGACCTCTGTTGTGTCTTGGCTAGAAGAGTAGGCTATCTTATAGTGGACGTCTCAGCTTTTGTTGAGACATAAGTTACCTGCTATTGTGCGGCTTACAAGGGATTGCAGGTAACTTAGATTTATAATGGCAGCCAGTGAAATTTGATCCTAAGTCTGTTCAGAATAACTCAAACATATACAACTAATTACTAGGAACGAGGAACTTGGACATTTGACTCACGTGCACAGTGCTACAATATTGTATCTATAATCCACCCTGTATCTGTACTCCTTGACTTAATATAGGATGTGTGCAGTAAAAGTCTAAGCGAATAAAAATTTAGTCTGAGTACCTTTGCCGTCTCATTATATTCGGAAGGTTGTTATAATAAAAATGTATTGCGTGGTTTCAAAATTTGGTTTCAGATCTCCTCTGAGCACTTGCGTTAAAGAGATTTTATTATTTATTGAACGTAAAGAAAAGGCCGCCTTCGTCCTCGAATGCTTAGAAACCAACCCACGGTAAAAATTAGGCAACGAATAAATCGTTTGTTGCAGACTATTGGCATTCACATGTGTATTGTTTCTACGCATTAGGCCATGGGACTACCAATTTTGGTAAGGAGAATACACATTCACGTAGTGTTGAGATATTAGTGCGAATCTCACAAACATGTTTAAAACGTTGTTTTGTAAAATATTATGGCTTTATCTATAATGTTAGCAACAATATAAGTAGGAATATATATATATATATATAATTATATATATATATATATTCGAATAAATATATATTCGAATAAAGTTAGGAAACTGAAATTTATAATAAATAATAATAATAATAATAATAGTTTTTTTTCAAAAATAGTAAGTTTCATTAAGATTTACATTTTGTATGTATAATAGCTCGTTTCAAAAATTTAATCATATGTTTTTATATTGTCATAGGAATAATTGGGTTTTAAAAATCCATATATAGTTCAAAACTAATACATATACTCTCTACCAAAAAAAACTATAAAATGAAGAGCAATATACATCAAGTTTCTTAGTGTCAAAAGATTAAAAACAGAAATATACAAAAGATAATATATGTTTCCATAAAGAGACTCCAATTGTGTGTATTGCTCCATCTGGCTACTTGTCCTTTATAAAGGTTTGATGATAATATCAAAGACGTGTCCATCTATCTCTTCAAAAACATTTCAAATGCCCAGATGTGTAGCACCCTATTTAAATAAGGAGTCTGCAACCATGCTTCTTTCCATGTAAATGTGGACACATGAAATTTGATCAAAATGCTGCTTTAAGTGGAGGATCTCATCAAGAATATGACATAGTATGTTCATGTGGCATCTTGATATTTCATTGAACCAATTTATAACAATTTTTGAATCTCCATAAATCAGAAGCATATGAACACCCTTCTCAATGGAAAACAATAAAAGGACTTTAAGGCTCATCAATTCTGCATAATTGTTTGTGCTACGTCCCAACCCACTTTGGATTTTGTAAAAATAGTCTTGCTGAAGGTAAACAAGAGCGCTTCTAACCCCCGGCCTCCCCCCACATTCTCCTCCTACAAGGAAGACTCTATAAAAAAAGCTCCATGGGTATGACCTATCAATGACTTCTTCAGATAAGATGAGAGGTTGTGGTACATATTTTTCATGAGAAATAAGTGATTAGATAACAATAACATGCACAACCACCTTGAGAGGGGAATTTTTTTTGTTGGAAGTTTTTATGCATTTCTAGAGAGCCATATACCCCAACAGATAAGGGGAGGTGTAGTTTTTAACCCTGTACAAAAATTACCTGCATACGAATTCTAAAACAGAAAATAAACAATGTGAGACCATAACACATAAAACACATATACATAGAGATTTCCCCTGGATCCCAAAACTGGGACTACTAGCTTGATTTTTCATTATATTCCTTTCAATGTTACAATACATATATATACATGTCAAAGCATCCAATACCATGGACTGAAAACCATCGCGCCCAAAACCATGTGCGAAAACCATGCACAAAACCATAGGTAGGTTCGTGCACCTAATATAGGATCCCAAAAAAATTTCCCTAGGGTGCTGCCCTGGACCCCATAGAGGGGTGCTAACCACCCCTGTCAAACCCGTTGTAACCCCCCCACTACGCAATCATCGCAACGAAGGGGCCTCTGCGCCCCCTCTAACCCTCCAGTTATCTGGGTCAGCTAGTCATGGAAAAAATATAATACAACTCAACATTCTCCCACTTGTTGTTTTCTTTCCATAGGGGGCCACATGAGAGCTTAGTCATTTATCCAGCCCTACAATGCCCATTGTTTCTCTACACCAAGAGAACTTCTTAGAGCTCACGAATTTTGTCAATGCATTTGTAGTATTCTTCAAAGTGTTTACCTTTACCAACAACACCTTTTTGTCTTCTATCATATCCCTCACAAAGTGATACTGAACATCAATGTGCTTTGTCTTTGAATGGTAAGCAGGGTTCTTTGCCAAGAAAATTTCACTTTGGCTATCACAATCTATTCTTATAACTCCCTGTATTAACCCCATACTTGAACACAATCTCTACAACCAGACTGCTTCCTTGCTTGCATGAGTGGCTACCATGTATTCTGCCTTTGTAGTTGATAATGCCACTAAAGATTGTTTCTTACTCATCCAACTAACTGCACCTCCAAATAGGTTAAACACACACCCACTTGTAGATCTTCTTTGATCTAGATCTCCAGCCCAGTATGCATCAACAAAGCCACGAATATCCAAAACTTTGTCCAATATTGGTCTTATTTGGAAGCAAAAACCATAATCACTAGTGGCACGCAAATCCTTGGAAACCTGTTTCACTGCTGTCCAACACTCCTTCCCTGGTTTTGACATAAACCTGCTCAATACTCCCACTACATGTGAAATGTCTCATCTAGTACAAACCAACGCATACATCAAGCTATTGATTTCACTTGCATATGGTACATGGGACATGTCCTTTTCCTATTCTTGTGTCTTGGGACACTGTTCAGCAAATAATTTTACACCTACTGGAATATGAACCTTCACCGGTTTACTATCCTGCATATTAAACTTTTGCAGTGTTGTCTCAACATACTTCCTCTAGTTTAACCAAAGCTTCCTCTTTGCTCGACCTCTTTTAATTTCCATGCCCAAAATATAGTTTGCAACACCAAGATTTTCATGTCGAATTTGGAGGACAATTGGGTCTTCAATTCCTGGATAATTTCTTTGTCATTTTCAACGAGCAACATTACATCCACATACAAGACCAAATAAATAACATGGTCACCAATTAATTTATAATACCCATAGTGATCTGCTTTGCTTCTCGTGAAGCGAAGTCCCCGTATAAATGTATCAAATTTCTAATACCACATTCTTGGTGACTGTTTTAACCCATACAGAGACTTCTTTAACTTAAATACGAGTTCTTTCTTACCCTTCACCGCAAAGCCTTTAGGTTGCTTCATGTAGATTTCTTCTTCCAGATCCACGTGAAGAAATGTTGTCTTCACATTCATTTGTTCTACCTCAAAATCAAAAGTAGAAGCAACAGATAAAAGTAATCTAATAGAAGCAACCTTGGCAACAAGAGAAAAAATATCACCAAAATCAATTCACGACACCTGGGAATAACCTTTTGCTACTAACCAAGATTTTTATTTCTCCACCTTTCCTTCTACATTTGTCTTGTTCTTGAACACCCATTTGCTGCCAATGGGTTTCCTTCCAACCGGCAACTCCACCAGATCCCAAGCCTCATTTTTGTGCAAAGATGCCATTTCATCAACCATGAACTCTTTTTAGTTTTCCATGCTCTGAATGTATTGCTATCTTCAAAGTTCTGGGATCATCATCAGTAATAGATAAAGCAAAATTTGAATAGAAAGCAGATGGACTATACCTTTCTGGATGCCTTCTTTCTCGAACTGATCTTCTCACAACCAAAGTTTGTGGCTCTTCATCTTATGATTTCTATTCTACTGTAGAGTCTAATTCTTCCTCCTTTTGCTCAAACTCTATCTTTTCAGGTTCCTTTGGTAGGACTTCATGTTTAATAATATCTTTCACCTCTCTAAACACCACATCTCAGTTGTACACAACCTTCCTTGTTACTAGGCTCCAAAACTTATAACCTTTTAAACCATCCTTATACCCAATAAAGATGCACCTTTCAGATTTACTATCCAACTTTGTTCTTCTCTCCTTTGGAACATGTACATATGCATCACATCCAAATACCCTCAGATGTAAAAGAGAGGGTTTATTACCAGTCCATACGTCTTTTGAAGTCTTATCCTCTAACGCTGATGAAGGTGACCTGTTGACCAGGTAACATGTAGTCTCCATCGCATGTGCCCAGAATTCTTGTCCTAACTCGGCACCACTGAGCATGTTTCTTGCCCTTTCCATCAACGTCTTATTCATTCTTTCTGCAACTTCATTTTTCTTAGATGTGTATGGAGTAGTCTTTCTCCATGCTATACCACACTTCTTATAGAACTTTTTAAATTAATTTTTTTCAAAACTCTCCATCGTTATTTGTCCTCAACACCTTTATCTTCTTCTCTGTCTGGTTTTCCACTAGAGCCTTAAACTCTTTAAACCTATCAAAGACTTCAGATTTCTTCTTGAGGAAATATATCCATGTATTCTTTGAGAAGTTATCTATAAATGATACAAAGTACATAGACTTACCCAGTGATGGAATTGACACAAGTCCAAGCACATCACTGTGCACAAGCTCTAATATTTGTTTCGCCCTCTTACCACTAGAGGGGAAACTCACCCGATTATGCTTCCCATATACACAATTTTCACTGAAATCAAAATCCAGAGAGCTATTAGTCATAGCTTCTACCATACCTTTATCATGAAGTATTCGAAGGCCCTTCTCTCCAATATGTCCAAGCCTTTGATGCCATAGCATGGTCTTTTCTCCAAAGACCACTAGATTTTATACTCCAGTGGTCTGATAATCACCCTATGAGTGACCTTAGTTAAAAATTTATTAAATGAAGGTATTACAGACTCATATGTTAGTGTGGGTATCTATGTTATTTAAGCAACTGATCAATCAGATTGCAAATACATAGATACTTAAAAATGGAAAACAACAGAGAAATACAGTAAGAAAATACAAGAACACCAGAAATTAATAAGGAGTTCACCCTATCCTCCAGGACTACATCTCCGGTCTAGCTCTGAGTGGTGGCCTTCTTTTATTGTGTCTTGAAGTAGAGAATTACAATGAAGGAACTCAATGTGAGTATCCTGAAACATATTGGCTTGGCAGGGTGGTTCTTGGATTCCGCAAGCCACTAGAGTACACAGACTCTTTTCCTTGCCAACTCTTTGACTTCTCGGGTCTGACAGATCCTCTCAGGGATGGATTGAATCTCTCAAGCTCTTTGGTGCTCGATGCTGCCTTTGGTCAGCTCGACCCTTCTATCTTCTTTCTTCTTTTTTCTTCACTGGTTCTTCTCTTCTCTATCTTCCTATCCTTCCTTGGTGTCCTCTCTATTCTTTGTTCATGGCTTTAAACCACTTGAGCTCATGGTGATTCGATTACTCTTCCACCTTTGTCAGATCACCTACTTGCAGCTGCGCTTGGAGTTCCCTGTTCTCGGTGTCATCATCAAACTCACAGGGAGCGACCACTTGTCCTCTTGCAAACTGCTCCAGCCTGCTTCATCAATCCAATGCTTCAGTTACATCGTGGAATGAGTCATTTGCCACCTTGGCGGTTAATTCAGACTTCAAATTCTTTCATATCACGGCTTAAACCCTCGTTAATTCCATCTTCTCCATCGAGCGCGATCTCAGCCATTAGATTTGGGGCCCCCAGATCTGACGCCATTCACTCATCCCACGCAGTTGACTAGCTCGACCGTTAGCATGCGATGAGAGGTGGTTTCCTCTCTCCTCTGCTTGCCATGCGTCGGCCATTGAGTGGAATCACTCCACTTTCACCAAAACTGCTTACCACCCATATATGCCTCCGATCAATACCGTTGGTTTTGGAGTAGGTCCTGCCTTTAGCGCTTAGCCTTTTGTCCCATGGTTTTCCCGACTCCCACATGACCGAGTGCTCGGGGCTTCTCGATTTTGAGGGTTTTCGCCCAGCAATCCCGCATCAAAAACTTCCTCTATTTCCAGATCTGGGTCTCCCAGTGGCTAATTTCGCTTCCCGCGCAGTCTCCATGGGCCTTAGTCAATGCGCTTTGACCGAGGTCCTCGTCGTTCCACGTTGGCTACCACTGCCACTGGTTTAGAGGTGTTTTTTATCATTGTTTTAAATTATTTGAAGTTTGTCCTGACCTAGTACAACCATGGCTTTGTTAATCATTCTTTATGGATCCAATTTGGATCATGACCTTCCCATTGGAAAGCTTTTGGACCACCAAAAGGTTTTCTTTGAAGCATCAACTAAGTGAGGGTACTGCTGTCTCACTTGCCCAATCTCAATCCACTTTTGCACTGCTCGGCTTCGAACCTTTGAGTCCAATTTTGAGGTACTCAACATCTCCTCTATGCGTTGTTCTCACCTTTTTGTCCAAGACTGTGTCTTCTTGCAATTCATTCAGATATTCAGGTAGCAAGTCGTTAATAGAAGGCAATTGAATTTGCTCTTCAGGATCCTCTATCATCGAAGGTTCAAACAATCTCAATCAATCTGCATTTACAAGTGAGTAGATGTACATGTAAGCTAGTAGATCAAGGCAAAAAGAATTTTCACCAATCTTCTCAAGTATCCTAAAAGGTCCACACTTAATAGGCTTTAGCTTTTTACCTTCACCTTGCATCCTGTCCTTGCTGATATACAGCTAGACCTAGTCTCCAACTGGAAAACTATGCTCCATCCGATGCTTGTCATGCCTAGCCTTGTATCTGGCTTGGCTCTTTTCCAACTGTTCCTGTATTGCCTGGTGGATCTCCTAGATTTTTTCAATGAACCTAGTTGCCTTGTCCACATCACTGTGTCCATCAACCATGGTATCTTTACCAAAGATAAAATCCAAAGGAGACCTTGGTGTGAAACCAAAACAAGTTTCAAAAGGAGATATCTCTGTAGAAGAGTGTTTTGCTCTATTGTAAGCATGTTGCACATAACACAAATGTTCATCCCAAAGCTTAGGATGTTTGCTACAATATCCTCTGAGTAACTGGATCACTGTCCTGTTAACTACTTCTGTTTGGCCATCGGTTTGTGGATGAAAAATCTTGCTTTTCTTTAGTTTGGTGTCCATCAGTTCCCAGAGACTTGACCAAAACTTCCCCACAAATTAGGTGTCTCGATCAGATACAATAGAAGTGGGTAATCCAAAATGAACCCATACATGTTCAAAGAACAATTTTGTAGTTTTTTCAGCTGTAATCTATTTATTACAAGGTATCAAAATACACATTTTGTTGAACATGTCCACAACCACATACAAATCATCATGACCTTTCCTAGATTTAGGCAGTCCCCCAACAAAATCCATGGAAACACTTTCCCAAGGGTGAGAAGGAACTGGTAATGGAGTGTACAGGCCTAGTTTTCTATTACTGGGCTTGCCTTTAGCACACATAGTACCCCCTCTTACATATTTAGAAACTGTCTCATTCATTTTCGGCCAATAACAAAATCTTTGTAGTTGTACCACTGTTTTACTTACCCCAAAGTGACATGATATCAGAGAAGTGTGTGCCTCTCTGATTATCTTTACTCTCTCTATTTTTGGAATGTAGAGTTTCCCACAATGATATAAGAGTTGGTCCTTTACATGATAATCCAATTTTTCTACCGTTTTGCTTTGACTCAAAGTTTCATATACATCTTTAAAATCTATATCTGGAGCATCTTGTTCAATGTAGCTTTCACGTAGTACAGAATTATGCTTAAGTATAGTAGATGCATTTATAATGGGTCTAGTAACATATCTGCAACTTTGTTATGTATTCCCTTTTTATATCCAATGACTAAATGAAACTATTGTAGAAAACCCATCCATCTGTAGTGCCTTGATTACTGCAACTTAGTTTGGGAGCGCAGATATTGAAGTGGTTGATGATTAGTATGTATTACTGTTTCTTTGCCCATTAAGTAATGTTTCCACTTTTTCACACTCTGAGCTAATGCATACAATTCTTTATCATATGTAGGATATTTAACTACTACAGAATTAAAAGTCTCAGAATGATAACATATGGGTTTACTGTGTTGTGTCAACACTGCTCCCATGGCATAGTCACTGGCATCTGTTTGGATCTCAATTGGTCTTTGTAGATCAGTCAGTGCTAGTACAAGTGTTGTACTAATTTTTTCTTTCAAGGTGTCGAAGGATTTCTGGTGTTTTCCTCCCCACTGAAACACCTTTTTCAATCCTATCAAAGCATGTAAGGGAGTTGCAATTGAGGAAAATTTAGAGATGAAATTCCTCCAATATTGTGCTGCTCTTAAGAAGCTTCTCACTTCTGTAGCAGACTTGGGTTTAGGCCAGTTTACAATGGCTGCCACTTTAGAGGGATCTATTTTCAATTCACCATCCCCTACTATATGACCCAAATAATTTATAGATGTTTTGTTAAATTCACATTTTCAGAGTTTAACATAAATTTTTTCTCTTTTCAAAACATCTAATGTCTGATTAACATGCTTTAAGTGTTCCTCCCACATTTTACTAAAAATCAGAATGTCATCTAGATACACAATAACGAAATCATCAAGAAAAGGTCTGAGTACATCTTTCATCAATCTCACGAAAGTAGCAGGGGCATTGGTCAATCCAAAAGGCATAACCAGCCACTCGTAGAATCCCTGCTTTGTTTTGAAAGCAGTCTTCCATGCATCTTGCTCTGCAACTCTGACCTGATCGTATCCACTGTGCAAATCCAGCTTGGTGAACTAAACAACTTCCTTCAATTGATCTAAACGATCATCTATGCGAGGAAGGGGATAATGATTTTTTATTGTTATCTTATTCAGTGCTTGGTAGTCAATGCACATTCTCCATGAGCCATCTTTCTTTCTTACGAAAACAATTGGTGACCCACATGGTGATGTGCTAGGCCTGATGAGCCCCTTCTCAAGCAACTCCTGCACCTTCTTCTTGATTTTAGCATTCTCTAAAGTAGACAACCTATACATTCCAATGTTATGCAATGGAACATCTTGCTGCAAAATAAAATCATGTAGTATTTCCTTTTTGGGTGGCATACCTTTAGGTTCTTGAAACAAAACATCATACTCTAAAACAATCTTTTCTATATCAGCTTGTTGCTTAGCATTACAGCCGTCAAATACATTGGTTTGATAAGGTTTCTTTTCCTTTACAATCATTAGTAAGAATTTTTTGCATGAATTTATCATTCTTTTCATCTGCCCTGAGTTTATGAGAGTATAATTATTCTTGAGCTTATGAGCTCTTACAAAGTATTCGATTCCATCTTTAACAAGTAGATACTTGTTCTCAACTCTATAGAAAATAGCTTTTCTATCATACAAGTAAGGACTCCCTAAAACATTTCCACATATATCCAAAGGAATTATGTCTAACTCAACCTCATATACAAATATTGACTCGAAAGAAAACTTGAATTTGCATTGTCTAGTCACTTGTAGTTGTGCTTTATCATTCAACCATCCTAATGGGTATGGTTTCTTGTGAGGTGTAGTTGCCAATCCCAATTTCTTTACAATTGCTTTAGAAATTGAATTTACTTGTGAGCCATTATCAAACAAAGTATCAAACTTTTGATGTTTGGAAATAACTCGAATATGGAAAAGTTCATGTCTTTTTCTCTCATGTTCTTCATCAATAATAGATTGAGCGGAATTACTAGTAGATGCTTCAGAACCCTTACCTTTTATACCTGTGGCTGCAATGATTGTTTCATCTCCCGAGTCTGACCCCAAATCTTTCTGAATAGTTGCAGCACTCTTCTTCTTCTTGCCCTCGAACTTCTTAGGTCTCAACTCTGGATGCAGAATCCAACAGTGCTCATCATCATGCCCCTCCTTTTTACAGTGAGTGCATGAAGCTTTGCCTTTCTGTGCAGTGTTAGCCTTCTTTTCTTTCCACTTCTGCTTTCTTTTCTCCTTGCTCTTACTTGCAGTGCATTGGGATGGTCCCCCAACTTCTAGATTTCCATTCTTACCTCTAGCCTCTAGATGAGTAGCTTGTACAGATACCTCATCTATACTAGTGGGATTAAACATGAGGATGGTATGCCTCATGTAGCTATGTATACCACCAATTTGCTTCAAAAGATTCTATGGTGAGTCTAATGAGATCCCTAGAATCAATGTTCTCTTTCTAAATTCTTGAGTATACCCTTGCACACTTTGCTCTTTAACTGCCAAAGATTTTGCCAACTCATCATGGCTTGTTGCATGTAGGCCAATGGATAGAACTGCTTCTTGATTGTAGAAACAAAGTTACTCCAAAAAAAGATAGTCTTACCATGTATTTTCATGTTAGTTTGGGTTCTACCTTCCCACAAAACCAAGGTAGTGCCTCCTAAGCATAGGCTTGCCAACTAAATTTTTCTCTTGTCTGAATTGATGTTTTGTACTATGCAATACACATCAATTTGTCTAATCCAATTGTCCAACTTTTCAGCATTTAACTCTCCATCATATATAGGCAAATCAAATTTAACATCTAGCTTGATCAAGGATGCTTTCTTATTATGCACAGGGCTATTAGGAGGTGTGAGAAATCTTTCCTCTTTCCTTTTTCCCTTTGAGTGGTCATGGGAATGAGACTCATCTTCTTCTTTGTATTGTTTAGAACCTGATGAATCTTCATCCTTATGCTTTCTAAAGTCCCTATAAATTTCTTTTACCATAGACTTTATAGCTACGAAACTTTCTACGAATTGAGGGTCTGGCCCCACATAACCTTCCTCTGACATTGTCTTCTGAGGATAGACTCTTCCAATTTTAGGATTAGTTTCAACCAACTCTCCTTGATCTAGTGAGCATTCAACAGCTAAACCAACACAATCTTGTCTAACCTTACAACTTAAAGCTCTGATACCACTTGATCTGATAATCACCCAATGAGTGACCTCAATTAGGAATTATTAATTGAAGGTATTACAGACTCATGTGCTGGTGTGTCTAAGTTATTTAAGCAACGGATTGATCAGATTGTAAATACATAGACACTTAAAAATGGAAAACAACAGAGAAATACAGTAAGAAAATACAAGAACACAAGAAATTAATAAGGAGTTCGCCCTATCTTCCAGGGCTACATCTCCGGTCCAGCTCTCAATGGTGGCCTTCTTTTATTGTGTCTTGAAGCAGATAATTACATTGAAGGAGCTCAATGTGAGTCTCTTGAAATAGATTGGCTTGGCAGGGTGGTTCTTGGATTCCCCAAGCCACTAGAGTACACAGACTCTTTTCCTTGCTAGCTCTTTGACTTATTGGGTCTGACAGATCCTCTCAGGGATGGCTTGAATCTCTCAAGCTCTTTGGTTCTCGACGCTACCTTTGGTCAGCTCGACCCTTCTGTCTTCTTTCTGCTTTTTGCTTCACTGGTTCTTCTCTTCTCTGTCTTCCTCTTCGTCCTCGATGTCCTTTTTATTCTTTGTTCATGGCTTTAAACCATTCAAGCTCATGGCAGTTCGGTTCCTCTTCCACCTTCATCGGATCGCCTGCTTGCAACTGCGCTTGGAGTTCCCTATTCTCGGCGTCATCATCAGACTCATAGGGAGCAGCCACTTGTCCTCCTGCAAACCGTGCCAGCCTGCTTCATCGGTCCAATTCTTCAGTTACGTCATGGAATGAGTCATTTGTGACCTTGTGGTCAATTCAGACTCCAAATTCTTTCATATCATAGCTTAATCCCCCATCAATTCCATCTTTTCCATCAGGCGCGATCTCAGCCTTTAGATCTGTGCCCCCTAGATTCGATGCCATTCGCTCATCCCGCGTGGTTGACTAGCTTGACCGTTAGCATGCAATGAGCGGTGGTTTCCTCTCTTCTTAGCTTGCCACGCGTCGACCACTAAGTGCAATCGCTCCGCTTTCACGAAAACTGCTTACTGCCCATAGATGCTTCCAATCAATACTGTCGGTTTTGCAGTGGGTCCCGCCTTTAGCGCTTACCCTTTTGTCCCACGTTTTCCTAGCTCCCACACGACCGAGTACTCAAGGCTTCTGCTTTTTTAGGGTTTTTGCTAATCGTGCATCGAAAACTCCCTCTATTTCTAGATCTGGGCCTCCCAGGGGCTAATTTCACCTCCAGCACAGTCTCCATGGGCCTCGGTTAGTGCGCTTTGACCGAGGTCCTCGCCGTTCCACGCTGGCTACCACTACCACTGGTTTAGAGGTGTTTTTGATCACTATTTTAAATTATTTGAAGTCAGTCCCGACTTGGTACAACCATGGCTCTGTTAATCATTCTTTATGGATCCAATTCAAATCATCTACTTTCAGGAACCACAGAACTGTTGCACCCATCAACAACAGTGCTACCTTGTAGCTTGTACAGAGTTCCAATCCAAATTCCTCGCATCAATATCAGTTCTCCCTGGACCATCTTGCAGGTATCCTTCTTGAACACTGTTTTTACACCTGCATCATCTTGCTTGCTTACATAAATCAGATTTCTGGCCAATGTAGGAATATGCAGAACACCCAAAAGTGTTCTAATCCTTCCACCTTGCAAATTCTACTTAACTTTTCTGTGAACAATGATTTTAGCCTTCCTGTCATCCCCCAAGAAGACATCACCACCATCATATTTCTCATACTCGCAGAACCACTCTAAATGGGGAGTGAAGTGAAAGGATGCAGCTAAGTCAATCAACCATGCCTCACAATCTACATGTGTACTTGAAGAAGCCAAGTACACATCCCCACCTTCTGAGGTGGTTTTCGCCTCTGCAAAAGGAGTGTCATTAGATCCCTTTCCTTTGTTAGGTGCTTTAGATTTATAGTCCCTTTTGTAGTGCCCTTCCTTACTGCATTTCTAGAACACTTTCACATGTTTTCCTAGAGATTTAGATCTCCCACTCGATGACTTATTTTTGTTTCTATTCTGGGACCTTCCTCGTACAGACAAGGCATCACCATTCTTGCTCTCCATATTTTTCCATCTCATCTCCTCCGTCAGTAACGATGAGACTATTTCATCGAACTGCAAGGTAGATGCATTTCTACCTATTGCAATAACCAGACTATCCCACGAATCTGGTAGAGAACACAACAAACTGATGCACTTATCTTCATATGAAATTTTAATATCAATAGATAATAACTAACTTACTACATTATTAAATGTGTTTAGATGCTCTGTCACCAAGTCTCCATCTTTCATCCTCAGATTATACAATTTTTTCCGTAGGAATAGTTTATTCAAGAGAGACTTAGATTGGTACAAAGTCCCTAAATTGTCCCACAAAGCCTTAGCCATAGCTTCCCTTGATACATTCAGTAATACTGAATCTGAGACACATAATCGTATTGTGATACTTGCCTTCTTATCCAACTTCTTCCATTCTTCATCAGACACTCCCATTGGTTTAGTACCCAGATCTACCGCGATCCACTAATATTTATCTACCAACAGATCCTCCATCTTGAGTTTCCATAACTCAAAACTCTGACCATTAAATTTCTCATTCTCTATCTTTCCACTACTCGCCATCTTCTTTCACCACTAGAATCAATCCCGCATATTTCCCACTGTAAAGGGTTTACCACAGGCCCGAGCGAAACCCCAAAGCAACAAAGGCATCCCCTTGAAGCCAAAACAACTCTGATACTAGATGCAGGTTTTAACCCTATACAGAAATTACCTGCATACGAATTCTAAAACAAAGAAAATAAACAATGCGAGAGCATAACACATATACACAGAGATTCTCCCCTGGCTCCCAAAATCGGGACTACCAGCTTTATTTTTCATTATATTCCTTTCAATGTTACAATACATATATATACATGCCAAAGCATCGAATACCATGGATCGAAAGCCATCGCGCCCAAAACCATGTGTGAAAACCATGCAAAAAACTATAGGTAGGTTCTCCCACCTAATATAGGGACCCAAAAAAAATTCCCCCCGGGCACTGCCCCAGACTCCATAGAGGGGGATAAGTGTCCCCTCACACCCTCATTGTGCAATCGACACAACGAAGGGGGGGCTCTGCCCCCCTTCTAACCCCCGAGTTAACTAGGTCAGTGAGTCGTGGAAAGAATATAACACAACCCAACAAGAGGTAGAATGCGTAGCTTCTTTGGGTTTAAATTATTCCACTATGTCTCCCAAGCCACCTGAAATGGTGTTCCCTACCATATTATTTGAAAGCCCAAGAATGATTTGAAAAAATCCAACACTTCCAAAGTGAAAGAGCATGACAGGAAAAGGTGTTCCACTGATTCCTCTAAATTTTTACATAGGACAGACCAACAAGGCCCTACAACAACTTTATTATTTAAATGATTGTCTATCGAGCTTTCCTTTATAGAATTCACCATTGAAAGAGGCGCGCCTTTGCTACACATCATAGCTTCCATAGTTTCTTCCACCAGCAAGGTATGATCCCAAGTCTCCTATGTTCAATTATACAACCATAACCCATTTTTGGGGAATATTCCCTTGATGGGGCATGTGTCCAAACCAGAGAGTCTTTTTTGTCTTTCAGACACACATGAGCCATATTGAGAGCAGATGTGAATCGATGCCACAAGTTGGAGAAAGCAATGGGCAGACTTAATTGATTTGCATTAGACCACCCTTGTGCCCAAATGGTAGTTCATTCATTATGACCAATATCGTTCAATGAAAACTTTCTAATAGAGTGTAAATAATCAAACAACACTCCTGGTGGATGGAAGATGGCCCCACATCCAACCCAAGGGTCAAGCCCTATCCTGAAATTTTCACAGTTTCCTACCTTCCATGACAACCCTTCCTTAATCACATGAGAAAATCTTTCCATATTACTAAATCATTTGGTCTTTTCCTATTTGGTGAAATAGAGCCATTTTTCAAGTGATGAGGGGTGTATGTATTTCTTGTGCACAACTTCTGTCTAAAGGCTTTCTATGGACATAAATCTCCACCCAAGCTTTACATCTAATGGTTTTTCAATTGATTGGAGATTTTTGAGCCCAACCCCCTAGTTCTTTGGAAGGGTAATTTTCTCCCAGTTTTCACATGGGAAAATGCATCCCTTTTTTTTCCAAGACCATAAAAATTTGTAGAAGATTTTGCGCACATATTTCAAGACGCCCTTAGAGATCCATCATAATGACACCCAAAAAACCATAATTGCTTCAATAATGGGTTGTTCAAGAAGTTCCAGGTTCGGGAACATGTGTACTTACACATAAAACCGAAGAAGAGCTCCTTGAAGAGTGGATCATGTGCTAAGATGGCACCACAGTTTTGTGGACCCTTTAGTATCATTGAGAGGATTGGGCCAGTAGCCTATCAACTTAAACTACCTCTAACAGTGAAATTCCATGATGTTTTCCATGTATCTTTGCTTAAGAAGTATGTCAAAGATGTCAATCATGTAATTGAATGGTCTGTATTGCATGTGGAACCAGATGGAGAATTCTAGTTGGAGCCTCAGTGGATATTACAGAAAAAGGTGCTCATGCTCTGGAACCAAGCAATCAAGCAAGTTAAAGTGTAATGGAAGCACTTTGGGCCCGATGAAGTTACATGGAAGATGGCGGATTAGATGCAGGCCATGTATCCTTCCTTTTTTTTTGGTTGAGGCAGTCAACTTGACATGGTGGTTTGGTATTTTATTATGGTGGTTTGGTATTTTCTTATGTTGGTTTGGAATATGCTTTATGGTGGTTCAATATATGTTTTATGATGGTTTGCTATATGCTATATGATGTTTTGATATGTTCTTAGATATGATGACTAGAATATGTTTGATATATGTTTTGGTATATGATTTGGCATATGTTTTGGTATCTATATTTATGGTGATGTTTCTATATGTACCCATGTGTATGGATGTAAATACTGTAATGAGTTATTCTATAAAGCTCCACTATGTGGTACGGATGTCATGTCATTATCAGGGAAAATTTTAAGAACCCCCCCTAAATTTATATATATAATAAATGGGAAAATCCCCATGATACATAGGAAAAATGGAAGGCGATTTGATCAATAATACAATACGTATATATAATTTTTTTGGAGAATATCTCACCAAATTATATTATCTTGTAAAATCATGGTGAATCTTTCATTGGATTTAAAATCTTGTAAGATATTGGCGAATATTTCACTGAATAATAAAGGCTCACTTAGATTTATACAAGTTGATTTGAACCCAAAGTAGGCTCTACATCCCAAACAAACTCCCACAATATCTCTCATGATCCATAAAAAATCTCACCTAATCCCTTATCTCTAGATGAGAACTAACTAACCCTCAAATCTTTCAACTCTTCCAAAATACTCTCGAACCTTCTTCTATTTACAATAATTCTCATTCTCTCCTTAAACTATAGGAAAATACATTAAATAATTAAATCCTAACTTAGGAATCCAACTCCCTTAGTAAACATGTTACTCTAAGTTAGATGCTCCTGCATCTACCTTGTTTCCTTATATCTGAGGAAGACAAGCTCTTAGGAAAGTAGAAGCAATTTTAGGTACTCCAGGTCCACTCCATGTTCCATATTATCATGTCAAATGACAGTTAATCTTTGAACACGAAAGCTTCCGCCCTACCACTTCCTTGCTTGAATGAGTGGCGGCCATATATTCAGATTTTATAGTTGACAAGGCTATAATTGCTTGTCTCTTACTCATCCAACTTATAGCTTCGCCAAACAGTTTGAAGACATACCTGTTGGTTTACCTCCATTGATCAAGGTCTCTAGCATAGTCAACATTGACAAAGCAACATACATCTACCTATCTGGCGGTCTCAAGATTCCCTTGGTAGCAGATCGCATACCCACTCCATGTTCCATATTATCATGTCAAATAACTTATAACTCAAATTATTACGTATAATCAAATTAATACAAAATAATTATTATGATAAATGATTTATATGTTTTCAACATTATACTAAAAAGAAAGATTATTACAGATAAATATTTTAAAATTGCATCTTCGATATATTAGTTATTGTGATGGGTGATGTGCATCCTTTAACCATTCCTATTCAAAAGACATAAACATAAAACTATCTTGAAATGCCATGTTTCTGCGTTAGTGTGGCATAAAGGCACAAAATTTCAGGTAAATTGAGATACTTTGGTCGACGTGTTTCGAACCAACCAATGTGGTTCATCATGAGGACGAGTTGAAGATACATATCCAGATCAGCGTTTTAAATAGTCTAAGCAGAGACTCCAACGGTTAAAACAATCTAACGGCTACTTTATCACTCACGAACCCCAGTCAAACTTCATCTAACCGATTTAATATTAAAATACTATTATATAATCGATTTAATATTAAAATACTATTATATTCATGGAGCCAGGTTAACCAGGTGAGTAATAAAACAAAACAAAGGTTAATCTGTTAAAAATAATTCATTTATTTAATATAAAATATTGCTCCATTATATATAAAAATGTATAAATATGTATATGTCAATATTTATTTAAATGATTCATTCATTAAATATATCTAAATATATATGTATATTCCAATAATTTATTATTATACCTAATTTTCTAAATACCCTAATTTTATTATTGTTGTCATAATTGTGATTAGTATTATTTATAATTAATATGTAGTTAATTTTATAGAAAAAGGTTAAATTAGGTCAATTAGAAATTAATTTATTAATTTATTAAAATGTTAATTATGTAAAAATAATTAATAATATTAAAAAATGTAATTAATTAATTAAATTTATTATATATATATATATGTCCTAAATTAAAACCTAGGTTGTGGTTATACATAATAATTTTATAGAAAAAAGGTTAAATTAGGTCAATTAAAAATTTAATTTATTAATTCACTACAATAATAATGCATTATATATAAATTAATTATTAATATAATATGTATAGAATAATAATATTATAATTAATAATATTAAAAATAAATAAATAATTAATTTATACTAATATTTAAATAATATATATATTATGTCCTAAATAAAAATACTAGTTGTGTATTAATACTAGTTAATATATTATGTATGGGACTATAAATATTAATAGTATTAAATGCTTATAAATTAAACTTATAATGTTTGGGGTAGATCTTTCTTATTAATATAAAAAGTAATTCATTAATATATTATTAATAATAAAACCTATAAAAGAATGTTAATTGAATTGACATTTGATTTAATATTGTTATTAATAATATTAGTAATATTTTATGAATAATTTACGCTCGATTTTAATGAATTCTACATAAAAAAGAGATGATGCCCAAGAAGAGGATGAACCACATTTGTTGGTTCGAAATGCGTCGACCAAAGTCTTTCTTATGTGATTTACGCTGAAGCTCTCCTTACAACTATGACTAATCACAGAAGTCTCAATTCTAAAATTGAGATACATTTGGTGCCAACATTTTCTTTGGAAATACAAGTAAATACATATAACAATGGATAATTAAATGATATGAGGCAGTATAAAGAAAAGAACAATAAATTTGATAGCAGAAAACAACTTTCTCCCAAATGCCATTTAGTTATTGTGAGCCCAAATCATTTGACATTAAGCACAAAAATTACAATTTTTTCAAATCTGAATTATTAAAAATTCAACAAAAAACAACATATAAAAGACAACACTCCAGAAGAGTATGTCAAAAGCTAACAAAATTGTATCTCTCATGCTCCCTTGAGATCTTTCAATAACAATAATTTATTCGAACAATTTTAGTTCCCATTTTGGGATTAATAGGCATGAGGAGACAACCACCATAAATCACATAGAGGCCAACAACAAAAACTACTTTATATCAATTTTCTATTTCTCCAAAACTGATCATTGTAGCTCTATAATCTTAACTCCTAGCTATGGATTCCAGCCAATTTTCTACAAAGAATCATCATTTTCCCTTTGCTTGTTCCTATATAGGCCTCTGCATTTTGTTTTACATGGGGTAAATTGAAATACCCTATCCCTGTTTCTCTCAGATTTCTCAATTGACCTCATACATATCATGTTGGATTGTCTCATCAACTATTTATGCCCAAGTCTGATCAATTTGAATGGGAAATGCACTCATTTGAATTTATATTCCAAAATATTTGGGCATGATTCCTTTATGATTTTACTTAATTTACCCAAGGAAAATGAGGTGCTTCAGAGCTTCAATGGAAGAGATCCTTATTATTTCACTTAGTGCTTTGCATAATACATTTTTACATATGCGTACTATTTATGCTCATCCTTCATTGACCCAAAATAACAAACAATAAAAAAAAAATTGAATATCCCAGAAAGAACAATCATTAGGAGTGAATATTTCTATGGTAAGATACTCGACAGATTTAAACTTACTATGTTAATTTCAATTCATAATCTTCTTTTTCCAGCTTATGCCCAAGTATTTGATAAACCTGAAGGAAGAAAATACATTGAGAGATGAACACCATAAAACTCAAAATGTTTGAAAATCGAAAATCCATATTGAGGAGGTAAAGGAGTACCATGGTGGAAAATATCTACTTCCAACCTTTGACTAGTTTTTCTTGAGTACTGCTTTGACCTGAATGGAAGAATTGTACCATGGAATAAGAAACATCAGAAAAGCCCATATAAAGAAAATTTAAGTTCTCTAATTGCTTGTAGATATAATAATTGCCACAAACAAGACTTGGTAGAAAATTTTAATTTAGAATTTCAATGATGAATTTGGCGTAAAAAAATCTATCATTTCTAAAAAGAATTTCCTATAGTTTAGTTGCATTGAATCCCGATGTTACTATATCCAACATATGCAAAAAAAATGACTAATAGACATGTGCTAGATGCATATTCCAAAGAGTTTAGCATTGCCAAATCTCTCCCTTGATATGAAATAGCAGAGAGATCATTTTAAGTAAAGGATCCAGTTAGAATCACTAGTTCTCGTGTTACAGGTTGTGAAAACATGTCTGCAAGACTAAATTGAGAAAAAGAAATATCCAGACAACAAAAGAATAACAAAGAAAACAGAGGAAAAGAGGTTTAAGAAAATTTGTTTCATTATGATCCCAGAACCAATTTGCGTAATGAAATTGCGTTTTAAATTGAAGTGAAAACAAATGCCAAGCAGTTTGTGGACAAATAGTGAAGTTACAAGTGCTTTCGTTGTCAAAACCATAATGGAGAAAACTTCAAATGATACCATTATGGAGAATAGAGATAGGAGAATTGGATTAGCATAGATAGACTAGAAACAGAGCTTTTATAGTAAGCTCTCCTGATTGACAACTCACAAGACTTATCTTTGTACCTTGTGGTGAACAATAATGGAAACCTAAAATCTATGAATAGGGACAAAGGCCCAACCATCTGAAACTGCATAGCATGTACACATTTCAAAAATGTTGATTTAGATTGATGATGCAAAATGTCAATTCAGTTTAGCCCAATGGTTGGGCAGAATAGTTGTTATCCTTCCCACCCAGGTCAAGTCTCATATGTTGACATGTTTACACTCTAATAGAGTAACTTCTTGCGCTCATAAGAGAGTCTACTTGGACCAACATATATATATATATATATATATAAAGCACACACAAACATACCATTGAGTTAACTCATCAAGCGAAAGCCTACTCGCTCAAGTCATAATCACCAAAATATTGTGGGATCATGTCCTGCTTACTGGCTGCTACTGTAGTTGGTTGTTACTACTAGCCTCCATCCGGGGATTTGGGGAGATGGAGGAATCCTGTGAAGTTATATATATATATATATATATATATATATATATATATATATATATATATATATAATATATATAATATATATGTATATATAAACCACATAATTAATAATGACATTTTTTCTTTTTAACATTTAGAAAATAGATCTACTTCAACCACAAAACAATACACCACATATCATACATATAGAACCATAAACTTAAGTGTTAAAACTGTACTTTTCTCATTCAATGTCATCAAAATATATTACATAGATAAGATGATTGAGCCATAATTCTTGTGCAAGAAAGTTTGTTGTTCAAGAAATGAAAAAATGACAAAAATAATTGCATAGTTTAGTGTAGAAAATCCTTGATGTTTCAAGCTTCTCCTTCTCTGTATACAACCTTAAGATTTTCTGAAATGATGATGTATGAAAGAAACCCTGAAGACCTCTATATTGTGTGTTTTTTACCCTAATCCATTCCTTTACTCACCTTGTGCATCAAGCATGCAAATTCTAAGTTTTGGACACTTCTTAGGCACTCAGGAAGGGCATGTGTAGTGGATCCACACATCTGACATGGGGATTCACTAGAATCACTACACACGAAGGTGGGGGGTGTGAACAAATTTTGTTTTTGGGGCCTCACATGAGCCACAAAAATGTTGGAAGGAGGGTCGCCCTATAATTCAACCAAGGTCCATAGATAGAGATGATCCAAGCATCTGCAGCAACAACCAACCCAAGAATTTAGCTCCCAAACTTCTCAATGTGGACCTAGTTTTATAAGTTCGTCTAGGAAGCAAGATTGGTCAAACCCTAAAATTTGACAATTTTGAAAAACTCAACTCAAATAGACAGGGAAGGACTTTCAATTTTCACATCATTGTCCTCCTTAAAATCAAGAAACTCTCCTAGCTATGGTAGGGATGGCAAGCAAAATGGAGAGAATGGAATAAGAAGCTAGGGAAGCAACATGTGACATACATGGAAACTAGGAATAGCTGGAGCACAATTTATATCTTCTTTGACAAGGATATTCAAAGGAGGTTGGAGAAGATAAGCAACAATCCATTGGCTTGAAGCTGAAAGCGTACCTTTTCATGCCAAATCATAGGGAAGAAAGAAACAGAATTAACATTATTGTGAAAAATACACTTACACCTTAGCTTCCAAAGGGGGAAAAACAATAATTCTAAGAAACTTCCAAGATACCATAGGGGTGGACAGAACCAATTGTTTAGAGTCTAGAGTGACGTAATTTAGCAGCCCACCAATGAACTTTTTTGGGTATCTAATCTTGTCAACATGTTATTAGCACCGAGAAATATGCCTTGATTTCTTTCTTAGTTTTTGTACATATTTTACGTATTTTATTTCTACATTTTGTACATATTTTCTATATAAGATAAGACATATTTCTTCAACCAAAAAAGACTATGCAGAAATCAGGCAATGTCCAAGAATGGAGTGTTTTAGATTCATTGTGTGCTTTCAAAGTTGGAGAGAAGAGCTACAAGTGATTTATAGACTGGTAAAAAACATGGTAGAACATTGGGATATGGTCTACATTGAAGGGAAGCAAGTTCTTATGGAAGAGCAGCAAGGGATTGTGGATGAAAAGCTAGTGTAACAATTAGGCCTACAATTGAGGGCACCCACATCAATCTAGTCCATGTCATTATTAATAATCCATTTTACTCAAAACTCTCTATTATTGGAAGTATAATGAAATTTACTTCAAAGACAACTAACTTCTTATTATTTTGTCTATATGTAAAGCCTACACATGTCAAGCCAATCCAGGTCACTAGTAAACCTCCAGTTTATCTAGCCTTCTTTGTTACCAGTAGCATATTGAACTTCACTTCCAAGACTACTTTAAATTTCTTCTATATGAGAAATCCTTATATCCTACCATAACAAGGCTGAGATACATGTTTAGAATCATTTGCAGAAGATGTTCTTTAATGTACTAGTCGGCACCGTCAAATTTTCTATGCAATTTAAAATTTCCTCCATGTGGTGTCAAATGACATACATGCTTTTTTTCAATCACTCTTAAGGACAATTGTTGTGGGTATGAGGTCTTCAATGAAAATAATCCAATCCAAGAAATTTGTGACACTACAATACCTGACACTCTAGCATCCTATGTCGCCGTCTGTGTTTCTAGCAATTTTTTAAATATAATTGGGAGACAACAATGGACCAATTGCAGCAGTTGAGGCTTGAAATGCTACCTTCAACTAAAGTGTGTAGTAGTTTTTAGTGAAATATGTTGCAACATTTATTGCGACTGTAAATAGAAGCATAAATAAAATGTACCTTATTAGAATGTGTTCAGGAACAATGTTAGCGCAGAGCTCTCTCAATGTTTTCTCTTGTGTCCACGGTTGCACATCACATTCATCGTTCAGAACCTTTTCAATGTCAATGCGACATATAACAGGATATACATATAGGGCTCAGAAGAGGATGTAGAATATCTATAGTCAAAGCATGTAGTAGTTGTGAAAATTATCAATTCAAAACAGTACACAACTATGGTGATGCGGCTGAAACCTATGTTGCAGCCGGAAGACCCTAGATAATTTGAAAAATAAGAAGTGGTAAGTGTCTATGAGCTAATTGAGCACCCATATTACAATTATTGTATTGGGTACATTGTTATTCGATTGCCATCTGTTGCAGAGCTACTAGAAGTGTCTGGTGTTGTTGAATCATCAGTTGATGATAGGGTGTGTCAAAACATCTCATCACTTGAGAATGGCATGAAAACAGAAAATGATTCAAACATTGAGAAATATTGTAAAATGGAGCCAAAACCTGAGTATTGTATTAGAACAGAGCTATCTTCAGAACAAAGATCTTTGAGAAAAAGACAAAAAGCTAAGGCTGGTCTGGCATTCAAGGATCAGCCTAGTGATGATAAAGAAATTGAACTGAAGCCAAAATGTGTAAATGAGACCAAAATTACAGAGATAATTTTCTAGCAAGGGTCTTGAAGAAGGTGTAAGCCTAAAGTAGCTATGTATACCAAAGAATCAGATCTATCCTCGATTGGGAATATTATAGGTCTCAAAAACAGGGATATTGAAGTGATGTGGGAAGATGGAATGATTTCAAAAGTAAGCGCTCTCTTGTTTTTGCTTGGATCTTTTCTTTGTTACATTGATGTTTACTAACAACATATGGCAAAGAATTTCAAATGATCAGTCATATTTGACAATTGTAAACAACTTAATTTCCAAATAAAGTTTTGTTCAATAGTCTTGAAGAACTAGAACCACCACAATCCAGCTACATCAATGGTGCAAATCCTTAGCAAAAGTGGCAAAGTATATTTTTTTAAACATGGTATACTTGATCATGTTATTATATAGGTTTCCATCTATTTTACCAGTCTCCAAAGAGAAACTCACTAGTGAGATGATGCACGCTACGCTACATCAAGCCAATAATATTTTTATCCCCACAGCCAATATACGGGTCAGGGTACAAAACCTAGATCTTTGAAATACTCTTTCTCCTAAGCACTATGAGCAGTGATGTGTCTACTGGGCTCCAAGCACAACATTTTCTAGGAGGGAACATGGTGGCATAGAAACAAAGAAACAAACAACAAAGTTGTTAGCATTAAGAAAAACTGTTACTAGACATCCTTTGATCATATTCCAATGAAAAAAGATAATGTTTGTCCTCACCGAGAGAAGATCAAATCCTGTTGGCTCAAGACCTGGAACATGCACCTAACCACAAAGAAACTAAGAGGGTCAACACTGTTAAAACTTCAAAAAACTTGATCATAACCAAAACAACTTTAGCAAGAAGACATGTCAATCACCAATGAAACAATGTAAGAACCTAAATTCAGGCATAATTTCTTACACAAACAAGAGAATGCTACATCTATGGTGGCAAAACAATGATCAACTACTTAGCCAACCTCTTCTGAAGAAGCACAGTATCACATGAAGCAACGAGCAGGGATCATTTCCATCATTAATCCAAAGAGCTCAAAAATGTAGTGCTACCCATGAGCAAACAACACCAACAATGAGCTATCCATGTAGATCAAGATAATTACAGAGCTACTTCATCATCAATGCAAACATATGGTGCATGAAATCGATTAAAGAAAAGACATCAATATCATAGAATATACCCTTATTCTCAACAAGGCACCCCTAACATTAATTCAACAAGGATACAATGTCACTAAAAGCCTTTGTAAAACCATCAATAACAAGAAGGTTTAAATTCTGAAATATAACTGGAAAAAAATATGCCTCACAATAAAAAAATGTGCTTCAAAAGTAGAGTCACTAGTATATATCATATTGTAAATTTTAGCAAGACTTCTTGCTCATAAACAAAGATCATTTATATACAACATTTCACCTTCTTCTATGGGCTCGACTTTTGAGAAAATTTTCGTGGTTAGAATCCAAAATAAGTGTTCTCTTTCACAATTCACCATTGGAACATTGCATGATTCAAAGCAAGGGCTCCATCACCATTGAGATGTTATCATCAAAACCAGCATAAAAACCACTTGAATATCATATCCTCTACACATCAACATAACAAGTAAATACTCGTTCTATAAAGCATAGAAAACCATATTCCACAATATTATAAAATACCCTGTCAGTAACAACAAATGGAAAATAATTTCAAATGATCAGTCATATTTGACAATCGTAAAAAGAATTAATTTCCGAATAAAGTTTTGTTCAATAGTCTTGAAGAACTAGAACCACCACAATCTAGCTACACCAATGGTGCAAATCCTTAGCAAATGTGGAAAAATAATTTTTTTTTAAACATGGTATACTTGATCGTGTTACTTATACAGGTTTTCGTCTATTTTACCAGTATCCAAAGAGAAACTCACTATTGAGATGATGCAGGCTATGCTACAACAGGCCAATAATATTTTTATCCCCACAGCTAATATACAATTCAGGGTACAAAACCTAATCTTTGAAATACTCATGCTCCTGAGCACTACAAGCAGTGATGCGTCCAAAAACACCAAAAAACTCATTTCCAAAATTCCCACACCTTTTTCTAACTGCAAACACATCTAATGTCAATTGGGTCTAGCTCCACTGGTTAGGTGGAATGATTGTTATCCTCCCTACAATGGTTCTATTCCCACCAATGACATGTTGATATGGCCTTTGGCCCTAAGGAATTTGCTTAAGCCTGGGCGCCATCCTTAGAATGAGGAAAAGTTCCTTGGGTTTTCTCAGGATATATTTTGCAAAAAGCATTTTAGTCAATTGGGTCTATCCCAAGTAATTGAGGGGCAATGTTATCCCTACACACCCAGGACCAATTCTCACAAGTGACACGTTGACCTCTTAATGAATGTATTTTTGATTGCCCCATGCCCTAAATAACTTGGGTTTACCCTAGATACCATCCTCAGAATGAGAGGAAGTGCCAGGATATATATTCCAAAAACAAATTTGTAAATTGGGGCTAGACTGGGTGGTTGTGAGTGTTAACCTTCCAATATTAGGATATACATGCAATGAAATATATGTGGGAGATTCTTGTTTGAATTAGAATGGCAGCTCGGGCTGAGAACAACATGAGGTAACTGTTTGGTCAATTTAGTATTCCTAAATTGATATCATTAATTATCAACCCGGGGCTCGTAAGCTGATGAAGTGAAGGTGTACTATATGTACTTAAGCAACCGCTTAAAGCTTTTTGTCGTTTGGGGGTGTTGTTTGTGATTATTTTATCTTCCTAAGATGAAGTGATGTATTTATAAACAAATGAGTGATGGTGTGTGTGGAGTGAATTCTAAATGAGTGAGGGTGTGTGATTAGTGATTCCTAACTAATTGCTGAGAAAGGAATACTTTGAAGGAAATGAATTAAAATAACTGAAAGCAAAGAACCACTCTCTAATGGCATTAGACACCATTCATGCTGCTGCAAAAATAAGAAAATCACTTAAAAGACCAATGATAAAGTTTATCTCTTCCTAACTCTCTGCCTCTAACACATAGTACTGTGTAAGACACGATTAAGAAGTAGCTAAAAGTAAGTCTAATAACTGATAAAAATGAGAAAATCTACTTTAAAGACTAGTGGTATTATTTTGCTCTTTCTAACTCTCTGCCTATATCACATAGTACTGTGTAAAGCACGATTAGAGAGTAGCTAAGGATTAGTCTAGAAATCACTCAAAGCCAGCTGCAAGTAATTAGTATTCTGATCTCTAAAAAGATAAACAATTTATAGTAAGAGACCATACATATATTAGCAGACAGTTTTGAAAATTAAAACTGAAAACTAGTTATGGAAATAAAATAAGGAGCAGCAGCTTTAAATCTGTCAACTAAAACTACCATTAGATGCAAAGCAAACACAAAAACACATTAATAATCCCGGGTAAAAACCTGCAAAAAAGCAATGCTGATCAGCTTAAAGAAAGGATCCAAAACGAATTAAAGTGAGGTAAATTATGCTGTACATAAATCAAGAAAAGAGAATGCTGAACATGAAAATACTATACAAGGCTAGTATGAACAGGGGCCCTCCATTCACATAACCCAAGAAAACTCAAAGTGTTGAAAGCTCCAAAATAGTGCTGGTTCTATTTCTCCATATGCAGAAATTCACAGTAAAGAGTGCTAGAACAGCACTATCAAAACAGAGTTTTAGAAACGCTCAAAAATTATAACAAGTTCAAAAACATACAACAAATAAAAGTCTTCTTAAGCATACGCAGACGCAAGTATTTATAGGCATCTGAAGGATAGCCTATGCGTGCTGCTAGTAACGGAAAATAACAAACTGTCATGTGCAATTAAAACTAAATAAACACGTCATGAGCCTGCGTGGGTGAGCTGGAGGTCCTGGTCGTCATGGGGATTAAATCCAAGATTAGATTATGTTCCCCACGTCCTGCAAAACACGGGCATGCCACCGTCTGAGCTGACGTGACCAAACAGCTTACGCATCACCGTTAGTTGCCTTCGTTGACCGGATCTTGCCCCTGTTTGACCGGAGGTATGGATGACGTGGATGATTGAACAAATGGCACAGGAACCTCAAGCACCTTGATACCTAAGTACCCATGTGGCTCGTTTGGCAAAATGACGCGTGGAACCTTGAGAACAACAAAAAGGCTGCGGAATCTCCAGATGGCTGCGGAATCATCAGATAGCTGCGGAATCGGCAGAGAGCTGTGGAATGCCTGTAAATATGTCAAAATCTAAACAAAAGTCACACATCAGCAAAGTTCACTTGATCATGCTTAATGACATCTAATGTAATGATCTGGGTGGTTTAACAGGGAAAATGAGGTGAAAGAGAGAGATAGGTGATGAAAAATAGTAGATAATAGTGAATGATGAGGTGTAGTTTGGAGGCTCTACATACCCCCACTACGAGGGCATTGCATGTCCTCATGCAACAAAACTGCTTACTCAACCTGCTGTGATGCCTCTGCCAAGACATCTAGTCTTCTCTTCTTCCTCTGTGTGGAGATATCAACTCTTGGCCTTTTCATTAAACATCTGAACCTTAGGTTAACCAAGTCCCTGTCTAGCCTCCTGCATTTCTTCCTCAGCTTTTTGTTTTCTTTTTGCAACAGTCCCATATGCAGCATTGTATTATCGTGGACCATCTTGTCCACATTGCCCCTCTCTTTTAATTTTTCATTCTCTTGTATAATATGGCGATTTAGAACCTCAATTTCAAAAATTTCCTGTTTTAATGAGTGAATTTGTTGCTCCAAAGGTTGAACATTGCTTGGGGCAGCAGCTGCTTGCTCCAATGTTTCCAAATAATTATAAACCTTTTGTTGGTCTGGGTCAACCTCTGGTGACTTTCTTGGACTTGGTTCATGCTCAACTTCAAGTTCATGCTCAACTTCAATTTCATGTTCAACTTCAACTTCAAAGTCATGCTCAAACGGACTTTCCTCACGTGGAGGACTAGTCCCAACAGACTCAGTGTGTGAAGGATTTGTAGCATCCTTTCCATGTGAGCTTAAGTCAATAAAGGATGGCCCTTTTATGGTCTTCATTTTACCTTTTAATCTGCTGCTTCTTCTTACAGTGGAAGTGCTCTGTTTTTGTTTTTGAACTTTTTGTTTTTCCACCTTTGTAGGAAGGGCAGTTTTATGAAGTTT